>CM074505.1:12116263-12144318 GCA_037389245.1 Oryzias sinensis | reverse complement strand
GGAGTGGCTGACCGGCTGCTCTACCATAACTTGTGACCGGGGTTTAAATGTGCAAAAAGTCATAAGAAAGAAAATCCAAAAATTGTTACTGAATTTTGTTTCTCCTTTACTGATTTGTGGTTTAAAGAGTAAACTTAAAAAAAAAAAAAATTCAACACAGACTCTAAATAGGAAGCACACACTCTCTGACTTGTCCACCTTAAATTTCAATAAATCGAAGTCCAGTCCAGATTTACTGACAATCATGTTCATCCACACTGAGGGTCTCAGCTGTTTGAGAGGAAGTGCTGCCAAGTGTCCATCAGTAAGAAGAAGACAAGAGAAGCTGTGTTCAGAAGAACCATTGATGGATTTACAGAACTGTAGCATTGGAGTCTTCTTTTGTGTTTAACAGTTATAATTCAACAGTGTTAACTGAACTGTGTAAATAGGGGCATTTACATTAGAAAACAGCAATTATAGAAAACTAATTAAACAGAAATGTATTACTAATTTATTTACTTATTGATTTTTTTGTTTACGTATTTTATTTTATTGAATGAGTTTTATAAGTAAATTATCTACAGAAAACAGTTAATAATAGAGTATAGTTAATAGTTTAGTATAGTACATCTTCCATACAAATTTATTGGCCCTCAGACACTCACAAGTTGCGTGTGTGCGTTGAAGTTGCGGCCCTCCCTCAGCTAGACCCTGCCTTCAATGGCCCCCAGGCAAATTGAATTTAAGGACCCTGTTCTACGGTTTGACACCGGATTCTGTGGAAAACTACACCGCTAAAGACGAGCTTCAGCTGGTATTTAGCTGGTAAGACTTTAACCACTTCTGATTGGTCAGACTGATGACGTGTGATTAAGCCTCCAAGAATGATTGGTGGAGACAGTTAAAGGGGCGGGACTTTTCTGACAACAGCTGACGCTACGGCTAAATCAGCGTCTGACCAAAATGTTTTTAATAGAATTAAATAAACACAAAGAAAAAAGTATTTTACGATCTTTCATATTCATAACTACTCAGTGTTTTATCAGGGCCTGTTTGGATGAACACAGAGCTGAATCCTGGAGATGGTAAATGTTTTTACGTCAGTGAATGAGCAATTTCCCACTGTACACCTGACCATCTCCCGCGGCACACTACACTGGTGGAAAAACACTCTTCTAGGACATAGTTCCTGAAGAGCTGCTGGAGTTCATTGGAAATCCACCTTTGAGTTGTGGGCGGGACATTTGCAGAGTAAGCCTGTGCTGATTTCCCATCACCCCTTTGTCTGCAATCTCTTCCGTTAGCTTACAGCGCCTAACACCCCCAAGCTAACAACCAAAATGGTGAGCAGCATTGCAGCTATCCAGCCGTACAATTTAGATCCAGATTCCGGCTCAGACGAGGACAACAAAGACGCACATGGATCTGTTTGTCTGCAAGTGGATGTATCGGAATGGAGCGGAGCAGGAAGCTTGCAGCTGGCCTAGCGTATTTCCTGTCACAAATTAGCTCTTTTTCCAGCAGCCTTTTTTCATCTGCTCCTGATTTATTTACGATTTGAACAAAAATGCCACAAGAAGATGTTAAAAACAGCATTTTTGTTGTGGGTGGGTCCTAAAAGTAATAGCTCACAAATGGCTTAAAGCTAAAACTATACGGATCAGAGGAGAATTTCTGAAGAAAAAAATGAAAGGAAAAAAATGTGTCTTACCTTTTCCTTCTCTGATCTCTATCTTGGAATCTCCAACAAACCAACGGTAACACGGGAAGATCTGCATTTTTCCTCCATCTTCAGGCTCCACAGTGACGTAGCGACAGAACCAGTTATCTTCAACCCAGTACCTTTGCTTCTCCAGCCGGACCAGCAACACTGAGCCCAACGCTGAGGGACAGGCCACTTTATACTGGTCAACCTGCGGAAAACATTGAATGGAATCATTGTTTTCAAATCAAAGCATGAAAAAAGAAGTATCTGCAGCTGAAAAAAACCCAAATAGATCCCCTCTGGTGTCTAAACACATGAAACCTGCTCAGGTTTGGATTTCTGTAACATTCATCCTCATTCACATAAAGTTTTTCCAGCATTTCTGTATCCGACCTGGACTTCATCTGTCTGGGATCGACAGCAGTCTCGAATGTTTGACCTTACACCTTCATCCCTGTGGAAGTGATGGACTCCAATCTGAACCGAACGATGAGACCACAGTTTCTGACACTCACGGCTCCTCGGCGGAAATCCAGGCCCGGGTTGTCTAGCAGGGTGCGCTTGCTCTCCCCATTCTCCCCAACCAGGGTCACATAGATGTAGTTGTTGGTGCCCGAATATTCTGATGTTCCAGTTGCCACGGTTACAGTATAGACCTCCATCTGAGGACACACATAAACACATGGAGCATGCTCATAACTCTGGGATGGTCTCATGGGGACAACACACTGGAAATGATTAAACAATAAATATTATTCCACATGTTGTTTGATGTTTTCTCAGTGTTTAAAACCTTAACATGTCAAACAGATTGGCAATAAAGCAATTAGCCTTAAGTAGACGAGTTGTTTGAGTTTGGAAAATATATCAAAACACACGTGAAAAACCGCAGCAGGATGCTGACGCCCCTGATTTGAAGCTTCTGCATGGACGGACCTGAAGGTTGAGCTACCTTTCATTATGTCCCATGTTTTTAGGGTTTGGACCAACCTCTGCCTCAACATAGTTTGTAACATTATTTGATAAATAAACATAAAAAGGTATGGGTGGACTGTTAGGGGTGTTTGAGGGAAAATGTCGCCCCCACCACTAGCTCAACAACTCACCAAAAATTGGGGACAAAATCTTTTTTTGGAGCTCAAAAAAAAATATGGTTCCCTACCCACTAAATTAACTAAATTAACTAAATTAACGTGTCGAGGATACGCGATGGAAGTTTCAAAATTTTTACAGGATGGCCACAAAGCCTACGGCTTAGTGGACACAGACACACAGAAAAAGAAAAAACTGGTTGGACAGATCGTCACAAAATTTTACAGACATGCCGCCAGGATAAGTCTTCAACCACAACAACGTTTTGTTAAACTTTGACCGCAGGAAATGGCCACCATCACGAAATTTCAAAATAGTCACCTTTGGTAGTAGCTACAAATTTAAACCCCTCCTTGGGGATTTCGGCCTATCGCCTCCTAACTCCTCGAGCATCATGGAAAGCCACTCTGGAAAAAATGTTGGTTTGAAAGTTTGTCCATGTGGAACGGTGTTTTCGTCAACCCAATTCATCACTCACGGTACTGTCTTTGGACACTGCAATCTTCGGCACAGTTATTTCATTCACCGCCGGCACAGCCATACCCCGGGGAGGTTACATTTTGAGGAGTTTTGAGTTGGGTTATTTTGTATAGTAATCATTAAAGTATTGTAGTGACCCTGTTGCTGTGGCTATTCTGGGAGTTTTCTGTTTGCTTTGTTGAAACCATGAGTGAGTTGGGTATCTCCAGTAAAGACATTTACAATGTTGATCTGTTCTGTGTAATTCTAAAAAAGGCCCAATAAATGGTTAATCTGAAGACATTAAACTCTGCCATTTTATTGTGCCTCCTGAAACAACAGCTGCCTGGGGTCGTGTGGTCTATGGGGCACAGGTCAGCTCACTTTTTAGCCTGCTAAAACAGTGAAGGCGACAGGCACTAGTACCTTGCTAGTTAGCATAGTTGATTCCTGCTCCATCCTGACCTACGCTAGAGAGGACCCGCAACAGTATATTTTTAGACACGAAATCTTGTGTGGTTCTTGCGGCCTGACAGGTTTTTCACCTGCCCTGGTGGGACCCCCACATATATGTTAGGCTTAATGGCCGACGAAGTGTGCACTTTGCGGACGGTTGCTTCCGCGAAGTGCGTTAAAAAGTGATAATGCACACTTCGTAGGCCATAAATGAACGTTAACCAGTTTTTAGTCCTTAATTCTCGTATTTTTTTCTGATTTGGATCCTTTTTTCACGAAAAGTGGACTGTTTGTTAAGTTGTGCAGCGCCTTGTAACATGACAAGGTGCCGCACCACTGCTGCAGTCAAGACTTGGGGATAATGAGGCAATATATATACATATATATACAGCGGGGAAAATAAGTATTGAACACGTCAACATTTCTCTCAAAAAACCCATTTCTAATCGAGCTATTGACACGAAATTTTCACCAGATGTCGGCATCAACCCAAGTAATGCACACATAGAAAGAAATCCAAACATTTATGTCCATAAATGAAGTTATGTGTAATAAAGTGAAATGGCACAAGGAATAAGTATTGAACATGCTTTCTGAAATGTATTTAATACTTAGTGCAAAAACCTTTGTTGGCGATTACAGCCTCAAGACGCCTCCTGTATGGAGAAACCAGTCGAATACATTGCTCAGGTGTGATTTTGGCCCATTCATCCACACAAACTGCCTTCAAATCTTCAAGGTTCCGGGGGTCTCTTCTGTGAACCCGGATCTTCAGTTCTTTCCAAAGATTTTCAATTGGATTCAAGTCTGGTGAGCAGTAGTGACCCACGATCGGAATGAACCGTTTACATACTTTAGCTATGGTCTCCCATTTTCACAAATTGCTGCCTGTCTCTCAAATAGCTTTTCACCCAGTCTAAAGCTGGTCCAAATCGATCAGTTTTATCAATTAGAATATCATGATTTACTGTACTGAATGTTTTTTTTTTCAATTCTATGCAAACTCCAACTGCATTTTTATTCTCTTCTATGACATTAGTTATTTCTCCAGTTAGTTCCATTGGAGCCAATGGTGCTCAGTCTAAAATCATGCTGGCTGTCTGCAAGTCAATTATATTTATTACTGAATTTGCAAAGTCTAATTTTAAAAAGGTTGTTCCAGGAGAAAATTGAGGGAGACAGGCCTGTCATTTGTGAAGTGAGCTTTAGCTGCTTTGACAGTTGGTCTTTCTTCCTGTTTCTTCACACCTTGTGGTCACAAAACCAACTCCTCAAAGAGCGGTTTCTTCATCATTAGGTTACATAAAGAGGCAAATCCTCTGTGATCAGGGTTAGGTAAGATGAAAATAAGGTCTCAGAGAATGCAAACAAATAAACAAGCCGTCGCTGTCAGAGGCTCTATTCCTGGACAGGATTTGAATCTGTAATCAAATTTTTTAGCTAATAAGCAACAGAGGGAACAGCTGCATGGTCTGCAGAATCAAATGGTTTGTTGTTGGAACAGGTCGTTATGAAGACCTGGTCCTGCTGTGTGACATAATGAAGCTGAACATCTGATCCACACAACGCACTGGTCCTTTCAGAAAGGCCCGTTTTTGCTGGTTTCCATGTTTCCACTGCCCTCTGATGCAAATGCATCATCTGTTATACAAGTGAGGAATGAAAGAAGCTCTTTTCTATTAGAAAACAGCTTCACTTATGGAAAAACAACAGCGTTGGTGTCAAAGGGAAAAAGTGTTTTTTCAATTAAAAGAAGATTTCACTTCAGTGCAGCAAAAGGACGGATGTCTTCATTGTTTTTAGTTGTTTCTTTGTTAATTCTTCATGATAAACTAATTACACTAATCAAAAACATTAAATGTTTTATTGAACAGATACCCGGAATTAAACAAAAAAACCTGTCTGCTCTGTTTTCATCAGGAAAAACACATTTAAGCTCATGATAAATTTAGGACAACCATATTTTGTCATTCAGAGGTGAACTTACTGAAGTGTTTGGATCATTGTCCACCCAGTTCTATTGAGTTTGAGGTTACGAACAGCTAATAGGCAAAAGTCATTAAAGTCCTGAAGCTGGAGTCCAACCCCTCACCATCACACTTCTACCACAGTTTGCCTGCCGCTCTGATGCCAATCAGGAGTGAGCTTGTTCAAAGTCCACAATCCTTCAACTGAAAGCGGCTCAGGAGAATCTGTCCATCAAATGTTCGAGGTGGGGGCCAGCGGGGGCCAAATGGTTTCACACTGAGGCATCTGACAGTTGATGACTTGAAAAAGTTGTGATGAAGTAAAAAATATCACTAAAGAAATATATAGGATTAGCAAGTAGATGTTAAGAAAAAGGTATCAGAAGAAGAATGGTTCCTCTGACTAATGGAACGACTGAGTAACAGCTGTTTATTTCTCAATAGAAGTCTATGGGATTTTGGCTTCTTGGAACCAGTAGGTACTTCCTGTTTGGATTACGTGGGGGGAGGAGTCACACTGTGGTCATTAATAAATGGACATTGTCTGCAACAGTAATCAGGCTAACTGCGGCGTTGTAGCGATGCTCAGTTGGTTCAGTTTTTGCACAATGTACCTGTCAATTCCCCACACAGTTTTTCTTCTATCGCCTTCTTAGCTGCATCTGTGTAAAAAAAAAAAAAAGTGGGTTTTGTCCTGAAGAAGCAAACCAAAACATGTTATGCTATGTAATAATCCCACAGCCTGCAACTGAACTGAACTGGAGTCAGATTTGTCGTTTGAGCAGTAGGCAGAAACAGCACACAAAAGAAAACACACAAGTGATGAGAAAGACCCACATCAATGACAAATGTGTTGAAAACATCAACATCTGTGATCAGAACCAGCAGATCGGCCTCCTGATCCGCCACAGAACTCCAAAGCAAATCAATCTTTCATGTTGAGAACATGAATATTAAAGTCACCTGTGACCAAAATGTGCGATAAGTCTGTGGAGATGAGCTCAGTTTGGATGAACAGAACGCCACCATTTTCCTGAGTCCGGGTGAAGATGCTGAACGTCTCTCTGAGTTTAGAGTTTCAGCTGGACGGAAAACCAATTTTGGAGGTTGACAGCTGTGTTTCCATCACACATATGCGCAAAACCTTATTGAAACTCTACAAATGTCGGAAAAACACAATTTCCCAATGACACTGTTTCTATCAAATCATAATAAAGAGAATAAACACAAACCAACTCACGCAAAAAGTCATTCAAAAGCATTATGATGGCTATGAACAATACTTTGATTGACAGCAGATACAGTCAAATTTCTGCCACGGCACTGGTGCTCATCATCATCTATTAAAGGAGATGTCAGCGTCTTCTTCAGGCAATGGAGCGGCGAGCTCCTTACATGTGGGAGGGGCTACGGATGACACCATATTGGTCAATGGTGGTTGGTGATTTTACAGAGGAGCAACAATTCCTCATGACACGCTCAACTTCTGATGATCTGTGATGCTGTGAGACCTCTGGTGGCGCCCGCTGTGCAGCGCCCAAGACCGCCAGTTCCTACTAAGAAGCGCATCGCCATCCGGTTGTTGGTCACATGACTCATTTAATATACAAGAAAAGTGCTTCCATTGATTTGTATAGGTTTTTAGTTTTTTTTTGTGTAAAGAGCTGAGCCTTGCATCACTGTGTGGTTGTGTATGCAAGAGTTTTGTAATGATTATATTTCAATAGAATATGCAAATTCATTCATTCATTCATTCATTCATTCATTCATTCATTCATTCATTCATTCATTCATTTTCTAATCCAGTGGGTTTCAAACTGTGGGACGCAGAGACAATATGGTAATTAAAGTCCAACGTTTTTAGCTTTTTTTTTTTCTTTTTTTTTGGGGGGGGGGGCTGTACAGTGGTGCAGTGGTCAGCGCTCTTACCTCACAGCAAGAAGAAGGCCCCTGGTTCAAGTCCCTGCTGGGGACCTTTCTGTGTTGAGTTGCATGTCCTCCCCGTGCATGCGTGGGGGACTGACTTCGGCTTCCTCTCACCATCCAAAAACATGATTCATAGGTTCGTTGGTCACCATAGGTGTGAATTGCATGATCAATTATGGCCTGTCCAGGGTGTCCCCTGCTTTTACGTATGAGTGGTTCGGACAGGCTCCCGCAGCCCCGTGTCCCCGAAAGGGATAAAACGGGATAGAAGATAAATGTTTTGGCATATTTTGTTTCCACGTTTCCACGGTGTGTGTGTGTGTGGGGGGGGGGGGGGGGAGACGGATATTTTTCCTCCTTAAAAGAGGGGAACAAGAAAATAAGTTTGAGAACCACTGTTCTACTCCATTTGTGCCCTTACGGGTCACGGGGCTGCAGGAGCCTATCCCGGGACATCCTGGACCGGTTGCCAGTCTGCTGCATGGCCACAATTAACCAATGTTTTTGGATGGTGGGAGGAAGCCCACGCATGTACGGGGAGAACATGCAAACTCAACACAGAAAGTGTCGTGTTCTGTTCCAGGTCCCCCAGCCGGGACTTGGATCAGGGGCCTTCTTGATGTGAGGCAAGAGCGCTAACCACTGCACAACTGTGCAGTTTGTGCAATTTCATAGTCAATGGAAACGCAGCTAGTGGAGTGAGGGGCGGTTGAAGTTGAGGAAAATTGTGCCTGCAGATCCTCCAGGTGTGCCTGCTGAGCTGTCAACATCCTGGGTTCCTCGTCTTCTCTTCTCATAGGCAGCAGATGAGAAACACATCCGTGTTCGGAGAGTAAAAACATCCGTGTTGCCGTTTTGATGTTGTTTCGCCATAGTAGATTTGTGGCGAGTTAACAGATTTGTGGTGGGACTGCATCATTTGTGTATTTTGGTCTGTATTTTGGTGCGCGTCCTCATGGTGGTAGCTGGGCAGGGTGGCGACATTCACAAAGAGTCCATTTTCTTTCAATTGTATCTCTGAGTGATGAATTTCTGATTCCGGTTTTGAGCTGTTTTGCAGATGTTCAATCAAACTTTATTTATAACAAACGACTCTCAGTGGTTGAGGCGCTGGTGTGTCGCAGTCAGGATGTTCTGTTAAAGGTTGGGACACAGTCAAGGTTTCTTCACCTTTTCCTCTGTTTGCTCAGATGTGCTGGTGTTTCAGCTCTGAAAACTCTTTTCTCTGACTCCTCACGTGTCGGGACAAGAGCAGGTATTTCTCTCAACAGTTTTCTACTTAACAATGTAAGTGGTACCATGTTAAATAATTGTTTTACAAAAGATTGGGATGCTCATTAAAACACTAGATAAAAATAATGGAACCTGCGTGTCACAGGACTCATCCAGTTAACATTCTGCTGCTTAACAACCTAAAGAGATGCCTCTTTTTTTACATTCAAAAGTATTAATCTCAAGTTTAGCACTTAAATTATTACTTGAGTTCATTTTTGAGGATAAGACTATTTCTGAGACCATGTGTCCACATATGGAGACTTTACATTTTTGAAGATTTTAAAAAATTCCAAACCAAAGTTTGGAGTTTAAATATCCGTCATCTTTAAAAAATGTGTCAGACGCAAAAAAGAATTTGTACCTCAGTTGAAGTCTTTTTTCCTGAAGACCTGTGGCTGTTCCCTCCTCTGGAAGCTGTTCTCTCCCCTGGGAGCTGTTCTCTCCTCTTAAAGCTGTTCTCTCCTCTGAAAGCTGCCTGTTCTTCTGCACCTCTGCTCACATTTGTGGGCTTTTCAGTGTAACATTCATTCATGCAAAGCTTTCCTCTGCGTCAGGAATCAGCTGTGTTCAGGTTAGAGGAAGTGTTTCCAACACGCCCACCTTCTGACTTTCACTCAGCAAAGTCCTGTCAATAGACTCTTTGTAAATCTCTCCCTGGAATGCAAACACTGCTGGATGAGGGGAAAATATCAGCTGAAATCACCATAAATGCAGGTTAACAGGTTCATCCTGATGATATCTTTTAACAAAGACACACCTGACTAAAGTTCAGAGCATCTCAAACATGAAAAACTTTGTGGGGCTATATAGACACAGAATCTGTGAGCTTTAGTTGCTCAGGTTCTCTTCTTCTGGTCTCCTCTTTATTAAAGGCCATAGGCTGTAAAATAATGGACCAATTGAGGTGTGGCGTCACAATGCATTACCTCCGGCTCTCGCGAAACAGAGCAGAATCCCGCACCGTGGCTTCCTGATACGGGCGCCGCCATGTTGAAACCAGTCGACGTGATTGGTCCGAGTTGCTCTGAGTCATCGTATCTATGGCCGTGGCGACAAAAGTTGTCCTAGTGATACGATGTGAATCTTTACCAGATGCTCTCAGGTGAGAATATTTAACAAAACTCATGTTTGAGTGTTGTTTTGGTGTTTTTAACATGTTCTTGTAGCATTTCTCTGATGATGGAGGACACATATAAAGAAAATGAGGATGAAAAGTGTATTTCTGAGTGTTTCTTTATTTAAATTGTGTGAGGACAGAACAGTCTCATCATTCAGAAATGCACACACTCTGATTCACAACTGTAATTTTATGTAAAGGTGCCATATAAATTTGGAATTGCACACCCTGTGTTTCACAAACACAAACTACATGTTTTCCACATGCACAAAAAGTGTTTCTCACAAATGTGCACGCTGTGTTTCACAAAAACACAATAAACGTTTCAGAAATGCTTAATAGATGCTTCACAAACATACATTTTTATGTACACTTGTGATATCTGACACTCAAACTCATCAGCAAAGCAGGCGTGTTCGCTTTCAGCCAATCGAATGGCCAATCGAATAGAAGTGTAGAGAAAGTTTAAGGGGCCATTCGATTGGCTGAAAGCGAACACGCCTGCTTTGCTGATGATAATGCATCTATTATGCATTTCTGAAACGTTTATTGTGAATTTCTGAGACATGTCTTTTGTTTTTGTAAAACACACAGTGCACATTTGTGAGAAACACTAATTGTGCATTCGCAAAACATTTAGTGTGCACGTGTGTAACACAACGTGTGTGTTTGTAAAACACAGGGTATGAATGTGTGTAACACAACGTGTGCATTCAGAATTTATATTGCACGTTTGCATAAAATTACAGTTGTGAATTGGAGTGTGTGTATTTGTGTCACAGACTGTGCGCATTTCTGAATGATGAGACTATTCTGGCCTCATAAAATTGTTGTGAATTTGAAGCAGGCAAAAAAATGCCCTTTGGAAAAGCTGTGATAGAAGTTTCTATGGCATTAAGCTCCCTGGTCTGCTTCATTCCAATGCATCCACTACCAGACAAAAACATCCACGGACGTCTTTGTTTTCCTCCTCTGATCAGGAATCTGGATCAAAACTATACGGCTGGATAGCTCCAATATTGCTCGCCATTTTTGCACTGGTAAAGTTAGGATGGAGGCACGAGGAGCTGTAAGCTAGCAGGAGGCTGAGCAAACAGAATATTGATTTAAATGGTTGTGTGGTGTCGTGTTGTTTCTGCTTTTGGAAGTTGTGTTAACCTTTTTCAACAGAGAAGGCAGCTGCCTGAGGCCTCAAAATGAACTGAGCCTGATTCAGATTAAAGAAACTATCAAAGATGAGGGCTTAAGTCTTATCTTTTTAACTCTGGCTAAAACAAACAGTCCATGTTACAGTCAGAGTGGTTAGTAAGAAAATAAACTGATATAAAAGGGCAGTGAAACTCAGAAAAGGAAGAGTTAGGGCGACAGTGGCTCAGGTGGTTGAGCGGGTCGTCCAATGACCGAAGGGTTGGCGGTTCGATCCCCGCTCCCATCAGCCAAAATGTTGTTGTGTCCTTGGGCAAGACACTTCACCCTCCTTGCCTCCAGTGTGGCTCCACTGGTGTGTGCATGTGTATGAATGATCCCGGTGATGGTCAGAGGGGCCGTAGGCGCGAAATGGCAGCCACGCCTCTGTCAGTCTGCCCCAGGGCAGCTGTGGCTACAACCGTAGCTTACCATCACCAAGTATGAATGAGGAGTGAATGAATAATGAATAATGGACACACTGTAAGCGCTTTGAGTGACTTGAAAAGCGCAGATAAATCCAATCCATTATTATTATTATTATTATTAAAAATATCAGGAAAGTTCTTATCTGTGCATATATGGAAGCGATTCTGTAGCATAATGAAAAATAAAAATCAAAACCAGAAATGCTTTTTCATTTTCAAAATGAAGCTGCATAAGCATGAGTCTCTTAGCAGCCGGACACATGGAGATAGCACTGACGTCATCGCCCCGCCTCCCCGCTGGAAATGCTCATTTGAATTGAATTATGCGACAGTGTTCGCAGGGTGGATGTGAAAATAAAAATGCAATCCCCTCTTTGCATTTTCATTTTATTTATGACACAGAATAAACGGTTTTTAAGTAGAAATGAAAAGGCATTTTGAAGTATTGCTTTTTCATTTTGAGTCATTTGATGCAGTTAAATTTTGAAAATTAGAGGCATTTCTGTTTATCCATTTTAATTGTCAAATTAGACATTTCTGAATGAATTTTAATACACAATTACCTGATAACTTTTTGAAAATGAAATGTCAAATACCATTTTTATTTTAATTTTAATTACCTGTAAGCGACCGAATAAGCAGTGTTGAAGAAGAGAATGAAACAGCATTTTGGTGGATTGTTTTTTCATTTTAATTGTGAGTCGAAAAATGCAGCTTCATTTTGAAAATGAAGAAGCATTTCTGGTTTTGACTTTTATTTTTAATCATGCCACAGAATCACTTCCATATGCAGATGACACTGCGGTTAGTTAAGCTCTTAGCAGTTGAGTGTGTCCTGTTCAGATATCTCTGTTTGGAGTTCTGACGAAGTCAAGTTGAGCTGATGGGAACCGCTGTTAGCTCAGGTATCGTCTGGAAAGTCTACCCTAAAGCAAACAAAATTGTACTACAGTTATACTTGGTTTATAAGTGAGGCAGTATACTTGAATTCTACCATCATAGATAGTATTTTTTTTTTAAATTTAGCCTGAAGAAGTACTCAGTTGGTAATAAGATACATACATGATCTGTGGTATACTTGCTATCCCTATACTCAAGTGTATTTAATAAAACAATCTTCAAGCATACTAGTTTTTCAATATTTATTGTAAAAAAAAAAAAAAGCTTTATCCAGACACTCAGATATCGACCTATAATGACAAATGTGGACTATTTATTGATGAGGGTTATTATGGTCTGTCCTTTGTTTATGTGGTGGGAAATTTTATTTCTTCTTTTTTTTTCATTCAGTGTGGTACATAAAGGTTTAGGGGTGTTAACAAACTCGAACAATAATTCGGATAAATCCGTCACACAACGCAAACAGCTTGTCTGTTGTAAATGTCTCAAAGTTTAATAAAGTTGGAAGGGAAAAAAACACGGACGCAGTCGCCACTGATGACGAGAAAAGTATGCGACGGTTTAGCTAGCCACAGCTAGCCTCGTTAGCAGGAGGAGTGCAGATTAAAAAGTGGATTAAACCCGCCGCTGGCTCGCGGGAAATCTGCACGTGGCGGCTGTTGGTTTCGGTTCGGAGGCCCGGATGACTATAGGGAACCGGGCTGATGCGCGTTAGCCGCTTCGGTGGGCTCCTCGTGTTTGGCTAACATGATGGAGGGCGACTTTTCCCCACACCGTCTGACAGAACCGACGCAGTCCGGTTCTGCGGTTCCGGGCGGGCTGTGCTGGGTGTCGGTTCTGTCCTGTCTGCTGCTCGCCTGCTCGTATGTTGGCAGCCTGTACGTGTGGAAGAGCGAGCTGCCCAGGTGAGTTCGGCAGAACCCCCTGATGCCGGTGAGCGGCATATTCCAAATGGTGTCCAGTTCTGTTTGGATCAGCGGGTTCGGTGTAGTTCTGGAAATCTGAACAGCAGTTCTCAGGTCAACACCGGGACCGCTGCAGCAACGGTCGGACCTTTGGAGGGGTCAGAGAGGGGACCCATTGCCTGAGATGGTCACTAGAGGGCGCTCGACTTTACTTTCTGGCTTTTGTTGATTGGAAAATATTTAGGTTAGAAATGTTTTAGGTGCTCTATAATATATTAATATAATAACACACACACACACACATATATAGTGCATAATAAATTAACAAAATGTTTTATAATGTACACGGCTTCCTCAGAGTCAGGACCAGATGACAAAATTCTGTTGCTAAAGGAAGGTCTTTTTTACATATAAAATACGCTGAAGGGGCCACAGGCTCCCCGCTCCGCTCCATTCTGATCATCCACCTGCAGACAAATAGATCCACCAATGTCTTTGTTTTCCTCGTCTGACCTGGAATCTGGATCAGAACCGAACAGCTGGGCAGCTCCTATGCTGCTCACTATTTTTAATGCGCTGGTAATATTGGGTCAGGGGCGTTGGGGGGGGGGGGGGGGTGCATACTTAAGGTTCTGCTCAAAACCATGTGATAAATTACTAATCAGCTCCTACTGCTCTGCTGAAACAACGTCCTAGAAAAACATTGATTTTAAATTTCTGAGACATTTAAAATGAAAATCAAACCTTTGTTTTGTTTTTTTCATTTGACTTTCAAAGAAGTGAATTTCCAGTGGGCTGGGTGGAGTGAATGTCATGTCTCCCATTTGCCACACTGAGCTTGTGCGGTGACGGCTGCTGCCCCTCTCAGTCACGGTCATGTGTTCACAGGGATCATCCCACCGTGATAAAGCGGCGTTTCACCAGTGTCCTGGTCGTGTCCGGTCTGTCGCCGCTCTTCGTTTGGGCGTGGCGAGAACTCACATCGGTCAGGGTGAGTTTTCCCGAGAATAAGGCAGCACAGTGACGGCCACATCCGGGTTTTTATCAAACAGATGTTATGATCATACTCAGAATATGGGATTGTTGTTGCTCTGGTAGTGCAGTCGTCCTCTCCTTTGTCAGTCCCAAAGCGTGGGGTGAAATCTTCTAAATCCATGCAAGAGACTGAAGGAAGAGAGTTTAGAAGTTGTTCTGACCAGAACGGTTATGCATTTACTCTCAGTTGGAGACGAGTAACCAGAGTACAGCTTTTGATGGCAAGCCAAAGGAGTCAAAAAGCACAAAGAACTACGACACTTCGAATGGCTTTTTAGAAAAGTGAATTCTGCTTAAAATGCCGTTCCTCACCAGCTTGCAATAGCGTAACAAATGCTTTTTATCATCATCTAGAATGGCCTAAAATCTGTGTTGTATTCCAAAAGTGTTGTATTCTTATTGTCTACATGCTAAACACTTCAACGGTGTAGTGAGAGGTTCGAGATTATTTCTGCTTTTATTTAATTCTTTCCTTTTTTTTCCCATTTCGAGTGCTTTGCTTTTTTTGTTTTATTTTATCATTAAACCTTTCTTTTTTATGTTTGGGTGCAGTGGTTAGCCCTCTTGCCTCACAGCAAGAAGGCCCCCGGTTCAAGTCCCGGCTGGGGGACCTGACCAGAACATCAACGGGGGACCTTTCTGTGTGGAGTTTGCATGTTCTCCCCGTGCATGCGTGGGTTCTCTCCGGGGTCTCCAGCTTCCTCCCACCTTCCAAAAACCTGCTTCATAGGTTGATTGGAAACTGTAAATTGTCCATAGGTGTGAGTGTGAGAGTGGCCCTGCGACAGACGGAGGTCCCCTGCCTTCGCCCACAAGTGGCTGGGATAGGCTCCAGCAGCCCCGTGACCCCGAAAGAGACAAAACGAAAGAAGATGAAGGAATGAATGAATGAATGAATGAAACCTTTTTTAGTGGCGGTGTTGCGGTCTATTAATGACTAAAGCCTCCAAGCTCCCTCATCATGTCCCAGCACCACTGAACCAGATGCTGGATATGACAGATGCTAAACGTTTGCTCAAAACGAAATACGCCCTTTAAGTTATCAAACTCTTTTTGATAAACAGCTATAACAGCAGTAACAGAAGCAGCAGCTTTTACTGAATGCTGTTTAGGACGACATTTTACCGGAATACCCTTCATATTTAATAAGTGTATGTTTTTTTTGTGTGTGTGCTTTTTGGTCCTTCTGGGGTGCCATCATTTCTTTCCAACTTGCTCTGCAAACACAGGGGCAGGATTTAACGTGGGAGGGGGCTGTTCTGATCCGAATGACACCCGAATGAAACCCGAATGACAAAATCATTTTACTGTGACGATCATTGTTCTTACATCACCTGAAAGTCACATCATTCTAGCAAAATGTCATTTTTGTCCAAATAATATGAACCGCATGAACAAAAAGGGGTAAAAAAGGAGCTTAGCTTTGTGTTTTTCTCTGTGGAGCGTTAAAAGGTACCAAAAGTAATGAAAGACATGTAATCAGAATCTGTTCCAGTCGTAAAAGGTTGAAAAAAATAATCGCATTTAAATAATAATAAAAAATAATCATAAAAATATGCCGGAAAATTAATTTTAGGAGTAAAAATGTACTAAAGAAAATGCAATAAACTGGTGTGGTTTCCTTCTTGTATTTATTGTGTGTTGTGTTGTGTTTATTGTGTGTTTTTCCATGTGGCATCAGACCAGCGCCTCGCTGTTGGCTCTCATGGGGATCCGGCTTGAAGGCATCGTCCCTGCCATTGTATTTCCTTTGCTGCTGACTATGGTATGAAAACTCAACTCTGATCACTGTCTGTGTACTTGATGCCTCTGGAATGCTGGGAAAAAAAACCTCAAAGCCTGTAATATCCTTGGTTTGGTATATGTTCTAGAAGGTTATAGAACGTTTCAGATTCTAAACATCAAACATTTGTGGTAAATTCAGTTTTTCTTTCAAATTGTTCTTCATGAAGCAGCAACAAAAATTCAACTCCCTCCTCTGTCTATAAAAAAGTCATTTTAGGGTCTGGGCTATTGCCTGAGACCTTCAATCAAAACTGGATCCAGATCAGGTTCTGGTTGTATGTTGTAGGTCCTCTTTCTGGGCCCCCTCATGCAGCTGGCCATTGACTGTCCCTGGACCTTCACAGATGGGGTCAAAGTGGCCCTGGGTGAGTTTCTCCCTCCATCCGTGGATCTGGGGTTTCTCCGAGTGTCGCCCTTCTTCAGATCCCTGTTGCCCCTGCAGATCCCTGCTTCTGGTCTCTGTGCGTCAGCGACATGCGCTGGCTGAGGAACCAGGTGGTGGCGCCGCTGACGGAGGAGCTGGTGTTCCGGGCCTGCATGCTGCCCATGCTGGTGCCCTGTGCTGGGCCGGCCACCGCCATCTTCACCTGCCCGCTGTTCTTCGGAGTGGGTGAGTTGGGGCTTCGGGGGTCTGGGTTGGTGCTGGTGAATCGGTGAGGATTTCTGAGTCTGAGCGCTCTTCCAGCTCACTTCCACCACGTGATCGAGCTGCTGCGGTTCAGGCAGGGCACGCTGGCGGGGATCTTCCTCTCTGCAGGTGAGCGCTCAGCTGTTTCAGCAGAGAGAACCATTTTTATTTGAATGCACTGTTGTTTTTTGAAAATCCCTCTACGATCATCTGTTTTCACAGCGTCTTTTTAATTATGATGAAGCTATTTTCAGCCAAAATAAACAGAAAAACAACCTGTGCCACTTTCTAGAACATAGCGTCTGAGTTGTGGGTTACAAATTCCTTAACCAGCTCAGTGGCCTTGTGGTAGAGTGTCCGCCCTGTGACTGGAAGGTCGTGAGTTGAAATCCAGGCTGAGTCATACCAAACCACCAAGAAGTTTCTGAGCGCGGCTGTGTCTGCAGCTCACCGCCCCCCCAGGGGATGGGGTCAAATCTAGAGAACAAATGTCACACACCTAAGTGTGTGACAGATAATGGGACTTTAACTTAGTCCTGTAACCCTTGTGTTATCCTAGACACTTTAACAATGGGAGTTGGGTCATCTAGACCCACTAGACAGTGCTCTGAACCTTTTTTCTTCAATTATTTGTGATCTTCACTGGTGTCCATTGATTACATGAAATCTTTCCACCTTTATCCACCTTTGTCACGGTAGGGAGAACACGTCAAAGTAAGGGTGACCCCATAGGATAGCACAAGGGTTAAACACAAATGCACATCTACAACCAGCAAACAAACCGACCACAAAGCTGTGTGTTTCTTTGTTGTTGTTGTTGGTGCGCCGCGCCGTCCTGTCTGAGGCTAAAATCGGCGCCGTCGTCTGTCTGTTCTCCTGCAGCGTTCCAGTTCTCCTACACGGCGGTGTTTGGAGCGTACACGGCTTTCATCTTTCTCAGGACAGGTCAGCAGGTTCCATTCCCGTTTATGTCATTAGCCCTGTCAAAGAACTGACAGAAAACTCACATTACTTGGAATCACATTTTCTTTACAGTCTTTGATGAAATCAAATAACAAAAAATTGCAATATCGTTCTCTTTATGAGAGATAGACAGCATCGATTATGATATGTTGGGTGAGTTCTAACAATGATGGATTCAGATGCAAAAATATTGACAGGAAAAAAAAGCATACTATTTACGCACTATCCTAAATTTGATCCACACATTTGTACCATGCTGGAACCGAATTATAAAGAATTATTTATCAACACATTTAGCATTCCTTCAAAAATTAAATAGATGGGATATTCTCTTCATGTGCTATCTTGTAGGGTCCAGATTTCCGCCTACCTATGCAGACTAGGGTTAACTCTTATTTAAATTAAGCTGTTGTAGTAAAATGGTAATTACGTTTTTGGTTGTTTTTCTATTTATTCATGTATTGCTAGTTATAGTCATCATCGTAATGTTGATCACTAATATCGCAAGTTTTTCTCATATCATGCAGCCCTAGCTCACTGTCTTGTGGGGTCCAAGACACGTTGGGAGTAGATAGCACAAGGGTTTCATGGAAGCAGCCATTTTGAAATGAGCAGGGAAACCCCCTCTACTGCCCCTAGTGGAATGGTGATGAACTGCAGGTCAGAAAACGTGGACCAAGTTGTTTACAACGGGTTTTTAGGGAAAGTTTGGATCAGAGGACTCTGAAATACACATGTTCCATACACAATGAATGTTTAGATAGGGTTCATGGCATCTGAGCTCCATTTTTTCCAACGTTCTGGCAAATCTTCTGGAGGTTTTGGGATGATGACCAAATGTTAAATCCGACACACCGCTTTGTAGTAAATCTTCAAAATACAAATCCACTCCTTCAGAATCAGTTCATCAGTGTTGAAATTACACTTTGTCTACACTCCCACATAAAGACAAATGTCCAGAACCAGAGGTTCTGATTGTGTGTCTGTATTACAGGTCATTTGATGGGTCCGGTTCTCTGTCACTCCTTCTGTAACTACATGGGTTTTCCCGCCATCAGCACGGCTCTGGAGCACCCCCAGCGCCTCACAATTCTCTGCTCCTACCTGCTGGGTGTCCTCCTCTTCCTCTTCTTCCTCTTTCCTTTCACGGACCCCTCCTTCTACGGGTTCCCCACCCCGGTCTGCACCCTCGCCTCCTCCGCCAGCTCCCTCTGCTTCTCCTGATCCCGGCCCCACGCCGCCGCTGCCGTCACGCCGCTGAAGAAAAGCCGTTCTCCTGCATCGCTGCAGGTGAACGTTGATAAAGAACGTGAAGACGTCACGCTGCTGTGTTTCATCACATCCGACGGCTCCTTTGAGAAATGTTAGGAAATCCTGTCACTGGGAGTCAATCCGGCACCAAAGAGCCCTTCTGTGTCTCGCTGACCCCCCGATATGTGATGCTGGTCCAGTTGATGAGGCGGAGAGGTTCCCTCATGCTGACATACCTCCACCATCAAGGACGAGGTACCAGTGCCATTGATGGTGCTGTCTCTTTCAAGTTTGTCCCTTTACTCTGGTTAGTGGTTATGGAAGGTCTAGTTTTTATAGTTCTGGTGGTCGTTTTTCATGATTCCTGATAAAAAGATGTGAAACTTTTCTACAAAATAATCTTTGAGCTCCACTCAAACAGGCGACCAACAATCGAGAGAAAACAAATGCTGTTGTCACTCAGTTCTGATTCATCAGATAAAAAAAAGCAGTAAAGCTGGTCCATGAGTTATCAATGCAAATCTATAAAACAGAGAATTAGTGGTTGGGAAACGAATTGTTGCCCAACACAAAGGCATCCTTTCATTTTCAAGGCGACGTTTCACATCAAAGCTGATCAAAAGTTTAAGGCGCTTTCACCCTCAGGTAGTTTGGTAGATTTGGTTCGTCTGAGCAGATTTCCAAGTCAACTTCAACTCTGTCATTTGGTTTGCTTTTGTCATTAAGGAGGTCTGACACCCTCTTGTTTGGCATGCTTTTATCTGAAATGAATTCTGACCAGAAAGGTTTAAAAAAAAAAAAATCAGCCAATTGTCCAACTTTTGGGATGGATAAATCCCTTTAACATCGTCCCACCACTTCACCTACATTTTTCTATTTGTTTATGGCCATGCGTCTTTACATTTGTGACATAACGACTGATTTTTTGTTTTTTTGCAACCCGCAGCTTAATTTGTTTTTCCCTGAGAAAAAACGTGTGTCCCTTCACACCACGTATGAGTGACAGCTCTTAAACTTCCCTCATGAAGCTGCTTTAGAACCAAAAGTGGAACATGTCGGCGTGCAGCCACTACACGGAACCAGTGGAACCTGTTTGTTACACAATCAAGCCTGTTCCCATTTATTTCAATGTAAAGGAGCCAACATGCTTATACTTTGGTTCAAACCTGTTTACCTTCTGCAGGTACATTGAAGTATTGGGAACATCGTAATTAAAACCAGTCATGTACATCTCATTGACAGTTAACCGTCCAGTCGTTGGCTCGAACGTAACCTCAATGTCCCAACAAATATATTCTACAAACATGAGTGTTGGTTTCGGGAAAAGAAGGGTTTTAATGACATCATATCCTGTTATAACAACAAAACAACATCTGAGCTGAAAACAGGCCCCAAATGACCCCCATACAAACCGACGGGTCACATGACCACAGGCGTCATCTGTTTTCTTTGATACACACAGTTTAGGTGAGTTTTCAAACCTGCCAAATGGAAAAAAGTGGCAAACTGGTGTGACCCAAACAGGACAGCGTCAAAGCGCTGTTAAGTTTGATAGAGGTTTTAAAATAAAGCAGTCATGGTATTTGTCTCAGAAGTATCATTGCAAAGCTTTTATTAATAAAGAAGACTTTATTATTATTCAAACATTTACAGACCCATACAGGCTAATACAATCGAAAGCGACACAATCCAGTTTCCATTCCAGAGCAGTCATCAGCCATCAGCAGAACTGCTCTGACCTCCTGTTCAGTCCAGTTCTTTGCTCAAACTGACCTTCATTTAAAACAACAAAAACAAAACATGGATCACACTTTATCTTTACTTTAACACAGACAACTTTCTTCCTGTCCGTTCCCGTTTATTTAGCTTGGAGAGCAGCAGTCTGTCATAATTTATTGAAGTGTTAGCAGACAGAAAAATGAAAGCAACAGACACTGGAATGTGAACTGTGATAAAGACCTCGTGACTGCAATAACCTCACACACAGAGACACAAAAGACACAGCACGGTCCACGACAGCACCAATACCAAAAGGAAAACGGAAGGATTTTGAAAGTACAGATTCTGATTTTTTTTTTGCTTACATCTGACCGTTTCAAAGTAAACAATCAGATCAGAAATGTTTGTATTGGAGTCACTTGCTGAAAAAGACCTGCACATGTGTGGAATATACTATGACATGTATCAGCTATTCTGATCCTGTAGTTTTATCTACAGCAAAAGAGTCAGAACTGCCATGTAGAGTTTCAATGTGTTATTTTATAAACTATCAAAAAGGCTAACTGGTCTATGTGGGTGCTCCACATAGAGGTAAACCCAGCATCCTTAGCGGCGGTTCAGGTATTTGCTGCTTCTGGTAAACGCATCCATCACAGGATGATTGACGGATCGTCTATGTAGAGCTCAATCCGCTCATTGATGGGGTTGTAGTGTTCTTCGTTTTAGTCTTTGTCACTCTTTTTCTTTGGTTTTAGGTTCTGGAACTTTTTCCACAGCAATAATTCAGAAAGACAGATTAATGATTATTATTAATGCTCCACGAAATGTTTGTGATTTATTATTTTTTAAATTCAAGAAAGTTTTTCTCATTGAGAAGTGAAGGGTACATACGACTGTTTGACGGGTATTGTACGAGTTCAAAACTGTCCTGATGGTTTAGAAACTTGAAAAGTTAGGATGAGTCTCAGGAAAGCTCACCAGGCTCGGCTCTGAGATGGATAACTGACTTTATTTATAGCTCCTTGTGTGTTTTCAAAGTTTCTCTGTTACGCTTCTGCTCCGCTTTACTGATTGATTGGCTCTGTTCTTGTTGAGGCGCCTCTCACAAGCCTGAAACGGGATGTTTACTCAGTCCTCCAACTGTCTGTGAGGAAGACTCAGCTGCTTGGATCTTTTTCCCTTTTGGAATTCACGTGTGACGGTGGTGGTTTCCTAACCTGTCAGACGGTGAAACATCACAACCTATGTAAGACGATTGCAACAAATCTGTGGTTTCTACCGTTTCATTGGCTCTGAGAGAAAAAGAGACATTACTTCTGCAGAGAGGAGCGACGGCAGAGCTCGGTATTTTCATAGCCTTTTGCTAAACGGTGCCACAGCTGATCAAAGACGGTGAATCTAGTGTTTGTATCTTTTCTAATCAGATCTATTTTGGTGACATAGAGCTGCATGTATTTTATTGTCTTGCACAGTTTAGGAAAACAAATGGAGAGTTTTATGATGACAATCTTTTACGTGGACGTTTAGAAGCACTGCAGAAATGTCTCTGTAAATAAATCTCTTTTTTCACATCTACCAGTGTTTCGTGTGTTTTACTTTGAAGTTTCAGTAAAAAAAACCTTTTGGAATGACGACATCATATGGCTGCATCTATGAATTCCCACGTGCCCTCACTGCCCCTCTTCTATTTGCCCTCACTGGTTAAGCAGCTGCTTCAGGTTCTTCACTCTCCCCAACTGCCTTTACCAGACTATCCAAAGCTGCATGTGACAAATTGATGGAGCTGGAAGAAGACAGAACCACAAAGTCATGGTGCAAAGACTTTGTTTTTCTTTAGTTTTTCACGGTGATTCTTTTGGCTACGTGAAAATAAACTACCAAAAGATCAGCAGTCGCAGCGTGGCTTTTTCCTGATCAGATTATAGAATTTAAGGAGCAGCTACACTTTCTATTACACTATTGACACCTGTCAATGCATTACCATCCCTATCCTTAATCACCCTGACGTGCTGCATGTCTTTCCCAACTCTGTCCGCCTTGCTAATCTGTACATGTCAGTCCTTCCCTCTTTGCTACCCAACCAAGCATACAAGTTATCATAAGCCCCTTGTTTGGTCTCTGACCCCTCTACTCTCACCTTAAGCTGTATCTCCCTGTACTCCTGTCTTCTCTCCTCAGTCCTTTCAGTGTCCCACTTCTCCTTAGTTAGCCTCTTACTCCGTACACAGTCCTGCACGTCCTCATTCCACCACCAAGTCTCCTTATTAACTTTCTTTACAGATGACACACCAAGTACACTCCTACCTGTCTCCCTGATCACAGTAGCTGTAAATATTCAGTCACCTGGACCTGGGAGTACCTTCTGACCACCCAGAGCCTGTTTCAACTGCTTCTTAAAAGTCATGCAACAATCTTCCTCTTTCAGCTTCCACCAGTTTGTCCTCTTCTCTGCCTTTGCTCTTTCTTCATCTTCATCACCTACACCCCACCATCCTTTGCTGTCTGGAAACACTCACCTACCAATACTTTGCAGTCACTGATCTCCTTCAGATTACACAAGATGTGTGGCTCTTCCTCCACTCCTATAGGTCGCTCTGTGTCCTGCCTCTACTCAAAGTATGTATTCACTGTAGCCAATTCCGTCTTTTTTGCCAAATCAACCATCTGTCCTATGTTCCTCTTGTTGATACCAAACTTGCCCATCACCTCCTTATCTGTTTCCTGCACCAACATGTGATAATAATGAATTCTGCACCAATAACAACTCTATCAATACTGGGAATGCACATCATCATGGTCCAACCCGAATTTCTCCTTCTCCTCCAGCCCACATCCTACCTGTGGGGCTTTCCCATGAACAACATTAAACACCACACCTTCCATGTCTATCTTCAGACTCATCACTCTATCTCACACTCGTTTTACCTCCACAACACTCCTAACAATAGATATCTCTTACTCCATTTCTCTTCCCATCTCCACCATGATTAAGCAGCATGAACCCTGCTCCTAAACTTCTAGCCTTGCAACCTTTCCACCTGGTCTCCTGGACACACAGTGTCTACCTTCCTCCTCCGCATTAAGTCAACTAACTCTCTATATTTTCCTGTCATAGTTCCAACATTCAAAGTTCCTACTCTCAGTCCAACACGCACGACTTTCCTCTTCTCTATTCCTACGAACGCGCCTTCCTCATCTCCTTATTTACCAACAGTAGTCTAATTTCCACCGTTGGTGAACAACACAAATGGTTGTCATTGTTCACCCGGTCCTGGACCGATCCGGTATGGATATCAGAGGTCTGATTTGCATATTTGGTTTGCCTCCTGACCCCCCCAAGGCTACATGAAAAGCTTAACACAGATAGTTTTATAACAGAAAGGCTCCGATGTTAATGGAATGTTTTATTGGTACAGACAGATTCAATGGAATCAGCTCTCACAAACAACATTTTAATAGTAGCATCAAATTTACAAGCAATGATAATTTAGTAATATATAGTTTATTCTTAATAAACAAAAAACAGATTTGGTAGCTCTAAAGTCTTTAAGCTAACCACAGACAGCTTTGCTGTCATCTGATCTGATGAATTAAGGCTGTGTTCTCTCTGAAGTACCAAAGCTTCATAAATCTACAGAGTTCCAGCATATTCAAATATGGATATAACATTTAAAAGAAAAAAGTCCCTTGTTCTAAAAAGTTTAGATTAACTAAATATATTCAGCCCCCTAGCACCATATTGAAACAAAAGAGAATCCCGGTTCTACAAAAAACACAGACTATTAAACAACAAAGGTTTGTGTGAGGTCATGCTCACGCTGAACATTACAGAAAGAGTCCAAATAAAGACATAAGCCAACAACATAACGAAAAAAGTGATAAGGGACACTCTGGTCTGTCCTGAAATCTACAGCTGGATCAGTCTGAAGTCTGGCTTGTTAAAAGACAAGAAAAATTCCCAAAAGGATAAAAAAAAAAATCAAATCTTATTTCCAAGATTTTTAGAGTTTCCTTAAAAGATCAAAGTCAAAAAGTCAAAGTTGGCTTTATCGTCAAATGTACTGCATCCATAAAGACATACAGCACAGATGAAATTGCTTTCCTCTCACCCCACAGTGCAAGCAGCATATAAAATAATAAATAAATAAACAACTTAAAAAAATAGATAAAAAGACTACAATAATAAGAAGAATAACAGTAGTCTAAACAGTGCAGAGAGCAATGAGGTGGTTAAAGTGGCAGTTTAAAGTGACAACAGTGCTGAGAACAGTAAGTGGATGAGTTAGTGATGGCAGTCTTTGGTGAAAGTGGTGATCTGAACTGTAGTGAAAGTTTTCAGTGTGAGCTTGTAGGATGGAGTGGAGGGGCCAGAGGGGGGAGGGCAGGGAGGGAGTTGAGTGTCCTTATCGCCTGATGGAGGAAGCTGTCTTTTAGTCTGCTGGTTCTGGCCTGCAGACTTTGCAGCCTCCTCCCTGATGGCAGCAGGTTGAGGTGTCTCTGGGATGGGTGTGAGGGGTCCCCTGCAACCCTGATGGCTTTGCGGGGAAGGCGGGAGCGGTAAATGTCCGAGAGGCCAGTAAGAGGGACACCAACGATCTTCTCAGCTGTTCTCACAATGTGCTGCAGAGTTTTCCGGCAGGACGCATTGCAGGCTCCGTACCACGCGGTGATGCAGCTGGTCAGGATGCTCTCGATGGCCCCCCTGTAGAAGGTCTGCATGATGGGAGGAGGAACTCTGGCCCTCTTCAGTTTACGGAGGAAGTACAGGCGTTGTTGGGATTTCTTGGCCAGTGATGCAGTGTTTTGGTTCCAGGACAGGTCGTCGGAGATGTGCACCCCCAGGAACTTGGTGCAGCTCACCCTTTCCACAGCAGCACCATTGACGATCAGTGGAGCGTGCTGGGTGGGAGTTCTCCGGAAGTCCACAACCATCTCCATTGTCTTCTCCACATTGAGGTGGAGATTATTGTCTTTGCACCACAGAGCCAGCCTGTTCACCTCACTCCTGTAGGGGGTCTCATCTTTGTTGATGAGACCCACCACTGCTGTGTCATCCGCAAACTTGATAAAGAGGTTGGAGCTTGATGTTGGGGTGCAGTCGTGGGTCAGCAGAGTGAAGAGAAGGGGGCTCAGCACACATCCTTGGGGGACCCCTGTGTTAATTGTAATGGTGCTGGAGGTGTTGTTGCCGCCACGAACTGCCTGTGGTCTCCCTGTCAGAAAGTCCAGAAGCCAGTTACACAGGGAGGTGTTGAGTCCTAGCTGGTCTAGCTTGTGGATGAGCTGCTGGGGGATGACAGTATTGAAGGCGGAGCTGAAGTCAATGAATAGCATTCTGACATGAGAGTCTTTTGTTTCCAGGTGAGACCAGGGCTGTTGAGATGGCATCATCGGTCGAACGGTTTGACCGATATGCAAACTGGTAGGGGAAAAACTATAAAAGAAGATTAAATGAAATCATTCGTTGAATACACAAACATATATAAATATATATAAGAATTGAAATGTTTTTTGAGTATTAGTAATACTATCTACAAATGATAAAAAAACAGTAATCTACAAACAAACATTACTGCAGCCGTGTTTATAGTTCAGACTTCTTTTTCTCCTCCTTTGTGAAGACAGTTCCATCCTTCCTTTCTGTGAACTTCAGCTCGACTCCACTCATCCCATTCTGAAGCTGGGAGACAACAATGAAAAAGACTTTCAAATCTGTTATCAGAGAGTACAGATATAAAGCCTCCTCATGGAAAATGTACCTGTTTCAGGAGCTCTGTTTTCACAGCAGGGTCATTCAGATTCACAGAGCCGTTGGTCTTCAGTCTTATCTTAAATGAACGTTTCTTCACTGAAGGAGAACAGAAAGTCAACATGAAAAGATCAGACAGGATTTTGGTGGATGTATTAGTGTAAATGAAGCTTTGTAATTTCATTTATGTAATTTGAAAATCACCTGGTTTAAAGCTGTAGCAAACAAAAGCATATCCGTTTGTACATAATTCAAACTTCCAGCCAGCAGTGTCTGGTTTATAATAAAAACCACATTGGGCATAGTTGGGCCAAAGGAACAAAGAGAATCGTGTTTTGTTGAAGGAGAAGCTGCTTCCATCAGACCAGAAAATGTTTGAATCTCTATAAAGGCCGATCCAGGAATTTTGGCTGTCAGTCTTCACATAAATCCTCTGCCAGTCTGTTTGGTCCCTCACAGTGGCCAGGTCTTTGAAGTTCTGTGTGCAGTATTGCTGAGCGCTGGACCAGTTCATACTTTTATTCACAAAAATGTATTCAGGATTCTCCCGTGTTCCTGTGGATTACAGACAAAGTGGGTCACACGTTTTTGGGATTACATGAAATGTATTTTGTCAAAATTCTTACCATTGTAGCAGATAAAGGGGAACAACGAACTGCAGTCAAAGTCTAACAATCTGTTGGTCCTGCTTGTGGTCAAACAAATTTCATCACTGCGAGAATGGTACTGATCCTCTGAAGTCCAGTAGTTGTCTGTATTTATGCCTCCTTTAAACCCATCAGACCACCTCCAGTTGATTTCGTTTTGCAGACCAATCCAGGAAGCCAGATAAGGATTTGGGGAATTTGTCTTTAGAAATGTCTCCTGTTCTTCAGGGCTTTCAATGGTGGCTAGATCAATGTAATTATTCCTGCAGTAGGTCTGAGCATCAGTCCAGCTTAAAGGAGTAGTAACCAAGTGGTACTGACGGATGATGAGGCAGTGGGAGAGGATGAAGATCTCTGTGAGAAAAACATTTGTGAACAACAAAGGAACTTTCCTCAACATTGCAGTGTTTCACCAAAATGTTCTGACTTTAACAAAGAAACACTGACCTGAGAAAACCAAGACAAGCAGCAGGATCTTATCCATCATGATGCTGCTCTGTGGACTGTAGGAGACTCTGGGATGGAAACACTGTGGCTGATGTTTATGTCTGTTCACAGTGAAGGTCTGTGAGACTTAAACAAAACAACTATTGCAGATACTGGTTTTACAGAAGTACTTCTATGGAAAACAGCATTGAGTCCAGCGAAAATTGTGCTTTGCTTTTCATTTAAGCAAATGTCTCAGTGGGAGATGTAGACAGTGTGACTCTTTGTTCACAGCCGTTTGACAAGTTTTTCATTTTAATGTCCTTCTCTTTAAAAGCCTTTCAAGATAGAAAACATATATTGAATATATTTACATATATTCAAAAACGTCAGTGTAATTCTTAACAACAGTGAAGCTCACCAAAAATAATTTAGTCTGTAATTCAGTCTTCACC
>CM074505.1:12044179-12116007 GCA_037389245.1 Oryzias sinensis | reverse complement strand
TATATATATATATATATATTTGTCATTCATATTTTTTCTTTCCACTTTTAAAATTGTTTTGGCACCACTTAATGTATATCCAACATGCAGGCAATATACTGTTTTCAATTCTTCAGCAGCAACAATAATACATTCAGAAAATGTAGTAATAGAGAGATCTCATTTATATTACAACAACAGTTGCGCTTTGTTTGTGCTGCCGATCAGTTAGAGGGTCCACAAATTAAATTTCGCTTAGGGCCCCTGGAAGACCAGGGCCGGCCCTGGGTGTCAGAAGTGGGATAAGCCCACCATGAGCCCAGGTTTTTTTCTATAATTTTTTGTTCTTTCCCCTTTTTCTAATTCTTCATCCTCTTGGATTTTGAGTTATGCAGGAAAGTAGACACAACATGAGAGGAGCCAAGGATGGCCCATTACCCCCTAAAATGACACAGGAGCAGCCTGATGATGATCAGGAGGAAAATGGAGCTTGTGGAGGAGTGGACAGCTCTGAGGGCACAGGTAAATTCAAAACTGACTGCCTCAGCCCTCTCCTCACAAAGACAGCGACCATGTAACAGTGGATAGTGTTCCTATCCATCTGTCAATCTCATGCTCCGATCTTCCCTCACTATTGAACAAGACCCAAAAATACTTAAACACCACCACCTGGAGCACAAGCACTTTACCTAACCAGACAGGACCATCTATCTACATTGGGGCAAAAAAGTAAAAAAGTATTTAGTCACCCATCAAACGTTCAAGTTCTCCCACTTAACAAAGATGAGAGAGGCCTGTAATTTGGCTCAAATGTATACCTCAACTATGAGGGACTAAAAAAGAAAAAAAAAACATAAAATCACATTGTCTGATTTTTAAAGAATTTATTTGTAATTTATGGTGGAAAATAAGTATTAAGTATATAACAAAAGTGCAACTCAATACTTTTTAAGTACCCTTTGTTGGCAATGACAGCAGTCCAGCTGTTGTCAAACTCTTTCTTTTGCTGATGCAGCCGTATTACTTTTTTGATGGGCGGATAATCTTCATACGCCGTCATTAAAATCTCAGACTCCGTCTCACTGGAGTTGTGGCACTCTCTTTTTTCCCCCACGCGTTTCTATGGTGACTCCGAAAATTGGCGATCTATTGAGAATGCCTTTATGTACTTGACGTAACCCAGGGTTACCAAGTCGAGCGTAATTGCACTAAGCAATATCCTTTCTTTTGGAACCAACACACCCAGAGTAAGCAAGTTCAGGCGGATTTCAGCCAGAGTTCAGGATTAAAGTCAGGGTAGTTTAAACAATGCTTCCTGGAATACCCCCCTGGTCACCGGAAAAACCGGAACCAACACAAATACAAAAGAACTTTCACCCCCCCCCCTTACACAAACACTCAACATTCAAAACAACAAATAAAATAAAATACACAAATACGACAAGGGTCGTAACAGTGGACTGTAGAGAGACTGTCTCTGTGATGGAAACACCACAATATGTTTTTATCCAGACACAGTGGAGGTTTGTTGGACCATTGAAACTTAGCTTGTAACATTATGAATATGGAAATCACCATTTAAATTTGCATTTTTATAATGTTCCCATTCAAAAGTCTCAAAAGGATACAGAGAAACACTTTCTAAGTAATTTGCATAAACAATTTTGAATTAGAAATATTTATCCATCCATCCTAAAATGTTCTCTGCAATCTTATAGTGAAGTTCCCACCATTATGGGTTAATGCTTTTCCATCATCCTGGGTTTTAACTGTTTTTCCAGAAGCTTTGTCACTTGTCAGCAAGTGCTGGTGGAGGAGCCAAAATGCAGGAGACCAAGCATGGTGACAAAAACTAAAACATTTAATAAACAAACTGAAACATGACAAAAACATGGGATAACAGAAATATCTGTGAAGCAGAAAGAAAACAGATGACCTGAAAACCAGACACTTAGGCTGTGTCCGAATTACCGCCCTAACCCCTATATAGTGCACTATATAGTGTGGTCGCCATTTTGTAGTGCTGTCCGAATCTACAGTTCAAAAATCATGTGCACTAGAAATTTCCCAGAATTCTCTACGAAAAACCAGTGTGGATCGATGCTCACTCGATCGGCGAATATTGCCCAGAATGCACTGCGTTCATACCAGAATGCATTGCGTGTGACCCACAATACACTGCGTTTGAATTATTCGAAGATGGCGGACGGTTGCGCGAGAAAGAGGACTTAAAAATGTAAGTATATTTAAAAGTATCAAGTATCTGTTGTAAAACATATTTGTAAATACGTAAGATAATGTGTTTAATATGTTATATTCCTCAATCGATAACCTACAATGTTTTGAAGCTCATCAATTTCAGTAATGCTAAAGCTAACGCTAGCCCGAATTTGCGCCGAATGCTAAAAACAAACGCTGTTGATAGTACATCAAAAAGCAGTGAGTTCTAACCGTAGTCATAAGTTATTAACACATTTTTAAAATGTGTTTATAAATGTAGGGACAGACGAGGATGAGGAAAATCTGATCCATCTGTGGATGGAGACAGATAGCCTGTCTGTTATCAGGCAAGCTCGTGCCGGATGGGAGTAGAGAGACACTTGATCAGATTTGTATTTGTTTATCATTAAACTGTAATCGTTGTCATGTTGGGGTAAAGGTTGTTGTTGGGAGAGGAGGAGAGAGCAAGAAGGGACAAAGAGTGACAGGAGAGTCTGTTAAGCTTACCTGAGTTTAAAATATTGTTCACAAAATGTAACGTCGTCGTTGTTTTTGCAATTTGTTTAATAAATGCAGGACCAAAAATGAATTATTTACATGTATTATTTAAATCTGAGCCATTTTTAACAATCCCAAAAGGATTTTCATATAAATATCAGATGTACACATTTACAATATCGTTTTATATGTTAACATTTATTTTATACATCTTAACAATAATCCTGGTCTTCTAGAGTCATGTGTGTCACAGTTGGAGATGAAAGGAAAGCAAAGATTTGTCCTCGCAGACGGACGTCACTTTACCCAGCCTACTGGTTCCTGGTGTGGCTCAACATCTGTGGCTCCAAGCAGTCCCCTTTGCTGATGCACAGATTGTGCAGAACTGAACTGCAGGCAATGATTTTCATTGCAAAGGTTGGTTTTACTTCCAGTGCCCCCAGAAATGTTGCTCTCCTCCTCATCTTCATAATGCCAAATCCTCTCTCCACCACAGAGCATGCCTTGGCGTGGTGCTGGTTGTAACGGGCCTGAACCGCATTCCTCATGGGTTCCCTGTAGGGTGTCAGCAGCGTGATGGGATGAGCAATGCAGGGATACCCACCATCACATAAAAGGATCCTTCAGGTGGGTAATGTTTGATTTACATAAATTGGGCTTTTACGTAGAACCTGCGGACTGATCCTTGATTCCCAACAAAAATATCTCTAAATTTGGCATTAGTCACGTACAGCCTGCAGTTGAATGGAATAAAAAAGCTTCCTGTTGGGACTTTGTTGTTTTTGTGGATCTTTGTGGAATTGGTGTGGCCTCCATTTTTCCTCCAAGCTGATGGAAGAAAAGCACCATTTGGCCCTCCAGCCTGTGAGAAGGGAGCTCGACTGCAACCAGTCTTGGCCCTCTTCTCCATTTGTTTTGTAGTTCTCCATTTGTTTTAGTTTGTGCTGCACTTGTAATACTTTTCAGTTCTTTGTGTTTAGGCCCACTCTAGTTTTGTTTGGTCTAATTTAGTATAAATGAAGCTGTAGGGGTGAACTGCCATTTTCTTTGGTACTTGTTTTCTCCTGTTTATGCAATTCCAGGGATGTTAGTGTTTGTCTTTGTTTTCCCCTTTCTTTTGGTTCAGGTAAAATTGTTTTCTGGTATTAGATAGGTTGGAGTTTTGTTATTTTTGCCTTGGTTCACATTGAAGCGTTTTTGCTTCATTTTTAGTGATTGATGTTTATTATTCATTACCACACAGTAAGATGTGCCACACCCCAGCCAGAAAAGAAACACCAGGACCTCAGTCTCCTGTGCCCCCCCCAGAGTGTGAGGAACCCGAAGCTGCTCCACCAGATGCTCAATGGTCCTGCGGGTCAACCGATCTGCAGGTCTGCCGATCTGGTCTTGTGTGGGACTGAGCGTCAGCGTGAAGGGCCACGACAGACACCTTTATGTTGGCAAAGCAGTAGAGACGTGGAAGACCCCGTAAAATAGAAAAATAATTATTTCATTGAGAAAATTAAATCTGATTTTTTTGAATGTTTCATTTTATTCTGATGACTTACATTTTAGTTTATGACGTATTTATAAATGCTGGAAAATCTCGTGTTTTTTTTGGCTGGGTTTTTGGATTTTTATATAAATATTTAAAAATTTAAGTATTTTTGTTTAAAACAAGTGATATGGTTTGACTGAATAAAACATACTAAACTTTGATCTCACAAGTGTTTCATGTAGTTAGACTATACAACTCATAATCCAGTGTTGAAAAAGAATGTTAAACTCTTACCCAGCAGACTGTGTAACCTTGAGCACAATTAGTAACAAATGCTTAAATTGAACTAATAAAAAAACTTTCAGTTTAACTCACAAGTTCATGTCTGGTCAGGGGCATCCAGAGGAAATCTTCTGAGACGTCTGCTTCTCCTTGCCGCCCTGTGATGCTGCATATCTGCTCGTTTTTGGTTTGATCCCAAGAAAAACGGTTGAATTATTGCCAGGAACACGGACAGATTAATTTGTGAATAAATTTGTTATATTTTTATGGAGACATTCTTTTGGTGTTTTTGTTAATTCAAACTCGGTTCCCAAAACTTTATTTTTTATGTTATGTTCCTCTAGATACCCCTAGACATAAAAAGGGGCGTAACAACTTCATTAGAATTTCACCTCTGAGTTACAGGTGGGGAATTTGGCATGGAGTAAGCCCGCCCCCTTCCCATCATCTAGCCCAGGGGTCGGGAAACTTTTTGGCTGAGAGAGCCATGAACACCACATATTTTTAAATGTAATTTCGTGAGAGCCAAACAATATAATTAAAACAAAAAATACAATTGAATGTGTGGACTTTATTCACAGGATGGCCGCTCAGTTAAGATTGCAAGCGTACAATTGTAAAATGCGGGGGTTGCTCGGTTAGCATTGCGCTTGCATGGTTGTAAGGTTTGCTCAGTTGTCTTTCCGCTCGTTCAATTAATGGCAGCCATAAAACACCATAAAACGGCCGCTATAAGGCCATTTCATTTTATTTTTTAGGGCCAAGCTATAGGGTCTTGTGGCCATCCCACAATACTTTCACTTTTTGTTGTTGTTGATATTCTTAGATATGGGCCCAATTCAAATTTTCGATGGTTTCTCCAGTTGTGATGTCCAATTGCTTGAACATCTGTAGTGGTCTTTCTTGGCATGAAACCATACTGCTGCTCACAAATGTTAACTTCTGCAAAAACTCCACTGCCATCTCTCCAAGAGACTTCCATACAGGTAAATCAGGACCAAGTGCCTTTTCACTCTTCATCCTCTTGAATGCCTCCTCACTTTACCCTTACTTGTATTTGTTACTTCTTGGTCCAAAGCAGTCACCTCTTCTATTCTTTTTGTGGCAGGCAGAGAGCCATTTAATCAACATCACCTGCATGCACCACCTGCTCCACTTGAAAAGGGCTGATAAAACCTCTGTCAAGTTACAATCAGCCCTAATTATAAGCCAGATCACAGGCTGCTTATGCTGCTGGTGCGACTCCTGTCGGTCGTCCTTCTAGGCTGCGGGAGCAGGGGGGTATTCCAGAAAGCAGGTTATGCTAGCTCCCACGGTAAATTTGAGGCTAAGGAAGTTGATAACCTCAGCTTTCGGTTTCCAGAAATGGAGGTATGGTTCGGGGTAGGTCAAGTTGCCATGGCAACTCATGCTCTGAACATAACCTGGTCTGGAGCAGGTTTAGTTGAAGGTTAGTTTGTTTTCAGAGAGGTGAAGCAGCATGGCGTGTCTATTTGAAGATGATTTAGTGGATGAAGCTCAGATAATACTTTTTCCACCACGAGAGGGTGATAAGACCACATATTAATTATTAATTATTATATTAACTTAATTATTTGCTTCAGTTAAGATAAATAATTTTTGTTAAGTCAGTTTAAAAATAAAACGTAGTTTTCAGACAGTTATTTTACTTTTATTCAAATTAATTCAATTAAGTAGGTGTAACTTTGGTGGTGCTGTTAGATCGGCACCGCAAGGGATTGTGGGATACCCTTCCCTTTGCCTGTCTGGACGGATTTGGGTTTAAGTGTGGATTTTTGACCAAATGTGTTTAGTTGTTTAGCTGTTTTACTGTGTTTTGCCATGTTTTGTCGAGTTATTTTGTCCTAGTGTGCTTATGTCTCTGCACCATGAGTGAGAGGAAGGCAGAGGATAATGAGTTTACATAGCACCCCTACCACTTGGTCTTGTAATGACAATGATGGAAATTCCTAAAATAAATGTGTTCACACTAGCTATGGCTTGCCATTCTTTTATTTTTATAAAAATTAGCATATCTGCCGGCTCAAACTTAGACATATGAGAGTTCAAGAATTATCATTAATTAAGATGGAAAAAATATTAATTGAATTGGAGTAATATGACATTTAGTTAGACAAATATGTAAATTTGAGTTGTATAAACAATTATTGAGTTTTATAGACGTAAGAAATTAGGTCGAATAAATTTAACTCAATTACTTGTTACCAATAAGTAATTCATTTACGGTAAGTTGGCAAAATTGGATAAGTGATATATATATAGATATATATATCTATATATATGCGTCATAAAAATATGGAAATAAAATCAGAAACTTGTGCGTTTACTTTGTCTGTTCTTACTACAAGCAGAAACTCTTTCTCTTGCTGATGCAGCCGTATTACTTTTTTGATGGACGTATAGTCTTTATACGCCGTCATTAAAAGCTTAGACTCCGTCTCACTTCCGTCTCACTGAAGTGTCGCGCTCCATTGAGAACGTCTTTATGTACTTGACACGCACGCCCATTAACCCAGGGTTACCAAGTCGGGCGTAATTACGCCAACTCTTATCCGGTCTTTTGGAACCGACAACCGAGTAAGCAAGTTCGGGCGGATTTCATTCAGAGTTCAGGCTTAAAGTCAGGGTAGTTTAAACATGCTTCCTGGAATACCCCCCAGGACTGTGTGTATGTTTTATTTGTGTTTATGTCAATCTACATGTATTTTCACTGACTTTTCAATGTCAGAGAGGTTTACGGTTCTCTGTTTTTAGTTTTCTGGTGGCTTGCTCTGCAGGACTGAAAGGGGAAGCCGTTATGCCACAGTCACTTTCTCACATTTTCTTTGTCTATCAATACTTCAAAGTATTCTTTCTGTAGCTTTCACAATTTTTTTTCCATTTTGTAAATGTTCTGTTTAAATGTTTAATTTGTGTGTCTCATTGCAGACCCCTTGTGGTGAACTGAAAAAATTGAGTGTACATGTGTTTGATCATAATGAGTCTGGTGGCAGACAATGGGAAAGAAAGCAGAGAACAAGCTGGAAAAAAGACTAAACGGAGCATGGTGCAAAGACTATAAATGTAATAGCAACTCCTTAAAATGTGATCAGAAGGCCCACAGTAATCTTGTTTCATTGTATTGCAAATTTGTAAATCTTGATGTAAATGTGTATTCTGAAAAGTGTAAATTGTTTTTCACGGTGATTCGTTTGTCTACGTGAAAATAAACTACCAAAAGATCAGCAGTCGCAGCGTGGCTTTTTCCTGATCAGATTATAGAATTTAAGGAGCAGCTACACTTTCCATTACACTATTGACACCTGTCTATGCATTACCATCCCTATCCTTAATCACCCTGACGTGCTGCATGTCCTTCCCATCTCTGTCTGTCTTGCTAATCTGTACATGTCAGTCCTTCCCTCTTTGCTACCCAACCAAACTTACAAGTCATCATAAGCCCCTTGTTTGGCCTTTGTCACCTCTACTCTCACCTTAAGCTGTATCTCCCTGTAGTCCTGTCTTCTCTCCTCAGTCCTCTCAGTGTCCCACTTCTCCTTAGTTATATGGAGTGATATTTCTGCCACCATGTTGCACACAAAACTTTCTAAGTTGCAAGTCAAAATATTAAATATTTCATTTTCAATAATTTATTATTCTGCTTTGATATGTTTATTTTTTTTGCTTAATAAGGTTTTTTTGCTTTCAAAAACCTTTTTTTCGTTTGCAAAACATGTTTTCGCGTGCGTTGTGTCAAATCTCGCTTTTGTCCTATCTTTGATTTTGCTGACTACTTTGAGCGCGATTTAGCGTGATATGACTGCCACTGGCATCGCCAAAAAGAAATTCGCATGCGTTATGTGTCATCTCACTTTTTCCCTATCTTTGCTAAATTAAGTTTCATTTTGACATGACCAAGCTGCCATCAAACAGCTGCTGATTGGTCCAGTTTCTAACCAATCAAGTGTCTCTTTCTCATAATGACGGTACTGTGAGGCAGACATGGACTTTGAACTTTGTGTCGGTTCTGTTCGTACACGATTCTGCCGTTTTCAATCATTCTGTCCCGTTTCTCTCAGAGTAAAACCCAGAAGGAGCAGCCAAGCAGCTAAAATCAAACCGAGTTTTGTATTTATTTATGTCAGTGTAGTGACCAACGTGTTTAAAACGTCTGCAGCAGAAAGAAATGTCCGACCTCTGACTCCGTCCAGCCGGAAGAAGTTAAACTTTTTAAGCTTTGTATCTGAACTATTGTTTTATTTTAATAAATAATTGTTGAAATATGAAGAGAAAATAGCATTTGTTAATGACTAATATTTTTTAACTTTAGAAAAACGCTCACAAGTTCTAAAACATGAGACACTATGAAAATGAATATAAAAGTTATAAATGCTTCTTCTGTTAAATGCATTGAGTCTCCTGTGGTGAGCCATCATTCTTTTGCTTATTACTGCTGTTCATCTAATCCCAAACAAGTGTGCAGCATAAAATAATATGTGCTTGAAATCTTTTATTGTTTTTTTTTTTTTTTTAACGAACAGACCTTAAAGAAAATCACACTTTTCACTAATATTTTGCTCTGCAGGATTCACAGATCACACACAGCCTGTTGATTTAATGTCAGCAGATAAAGTTTACAGTTTCAGGAGATCCTCAGCCATAAATTCACAAATCAGACTTAATAAAAGTTAACCAATTCTAAAAAAAGAAAGTATAAATTATTGTTCAAATTATTAAAAAAAAAGAAAACGTTTTCATCCAAAAAGACAAAAATGAGGGTAAAAAGAGCTGGTTTGGTTTCTGAGTCTCGGTAGCAGACACCATATTAGATTCATATGGCGATTTGATTGGTTAGAATCTGGACCAATCAGCAGCTGTTTGATGGCAGCTTGGTCATGTAAAACTGAAACTTAACTCAGCAAAGATAGGAAAAAGTGAGATGACACAACGCATGCAAATGTCTTTTTGGCGATTCCAGTGGCAGTCATATCACGCTAAGTCGCGCTAAAAGTAGTCAGCAAAATCAAAGATAGGACAAATCATATATAAATCAACCATATAAATGACTTTTCTAAGTAACATAATCTGCATATATTTTGGATAACTGATCTGCATTTGCCATGTTGATTTCTAAAAATTATGTTTTACATAATAATTAATTCATATTTGTCATGCGCTTTATTGATATTTCAGGATTCTTAATTCTGTCTGATAAAAGTTATGAACCGGATAATGATAAATCGTGTAATAAAATGGTTACAGTAGAACAGGGGTGGGATTATATCAGTTCGCTTCCTTCCACTCCCTTTCAAGCAATATATATGAATATGTCTAATTATCCTAAATTTTATTCGTCATTGTATGAATGTATAACTGATAATTGCATTGTTTTTTGTGTATTATTCTTATTTGATTGCTTGAAATAAACCATTTTTGTCATGGTAAATTGGACGAGGCAGACCCAGACGCTGAAAACCCGGAAGGAAACTCAAAGCGGACTCTCCTGTACCGGTTTAATCTGGGACACGTGAAATGATGGATGAACCCTGAGAGCTGCCGGAAGCCGTAAACGGACACAGGTGGGGTTAATGATGCGTCAATGGTATAGGGACCAATGAACCGGGGAGGGAGTTTACTGGAGGTAGCCTGAATGGTAATATTGCGGGAAGAGAGCCAAACTTTCTGACTTGGACGATACGTAGGCCTGGGCACCCTATGCCAGTTGGCGATGCGACAGTTGGTCTCTCTGCTCTTCTGAGCAGCGAGGCAACGCAGGGCGGCCTCGAGCTTCTGGGTTCGCCCTTTCAGCCTGACCGTTGGATTGCGGATGATAGCCAGAAGTCAGGCTGACCATGGCCCCTAACGGAGAGCAGAAGGCCCTCCACACCTGCGAGATGAACTGGCGTCCACGGTCTCAAACAATGTCCGTAATAACAAAACTCCAACCGACTTGGTGCCTGAATACGTTCTGAACCAGGATCTCAGCCAACTCCATAGCCGTGGACAGCTTAGTGAGAGGAATGAACTGGGCAGCTTTGGAGAAATGGTCCATAACAGTAAGTAAAAATGTGTTACCCTGTGAGGGAGGCAGGCCAGTAACAAAGTCCATGGTGATGTGAGACCAGGGACGTCCCGGCACCGGAAGGGGTTGAAGAAAAAAACAGCAGGAGGTGAATTGGTAGTCTTGGAACGGGCACAGACGGTGCATGCGGCAACGTATTCTCTGACATCCCTCTCCATGGATGGCCAGAAAAACCGACATCTAACAGTGCACGCTCATGTTTGGTGTTACAGAGTGACTGAGAACAATAGACGCCCCCAACACAAAATCCTCCAGCGGGCAGCCGTGTTGCCTACTTAAGAACGCATGCAGCTTGTAACGGAAATGAATACAAATGGAAATTAATAATTAGAAACGCGTAGAGAAATTTGTTGTATTTCCTCCACGAAACTTTCTGTTGTAGAATGAGGATGTGTGCTTCTGAAAGTCTTGGCGCCTGTGTGTGTACAAAGGGGAGCCACGTACCCAGTCTGGCACACAGAAGTGAGAGCTCGCCGAGAGACAGTGACAGAGCGCGGTTGGAGACAAAGAGGAAGAACAGTCTGAATAGAAAAAGGAAAGTCTGAACACACAGGACTAGCAGAAAAGTAAATTATCAGCAAAGATGAGCGTGTTTAATGTGTTTATTATAGTTCCAATCACGCACCGTATGCAGAACTTTCAAAAAAAAAAAAGTGCGATGATGAGGTCATCGTCACAGCCCTACTCGCGGGCCACATAAAATGACATGGCGGGCCACATTTGGCCTTGAGCCTTGTGTTTGACACATGTGCTGTAGACAGTCCTGTACCTCCTCATTCCACAACCAAGTCTCATGTCAACTTTCTTTTCAGATGGCACACCAAGTACGCTCCTACCTGTCTCCTTGATCACGTGGCACAATTTTGTTTTTCAGTTCTGGGTTACAACGCAGACGGCGTGGGGCTGACGGCTGACTATACAACTATCTTCAAATGACTTAAAAAATGATTTTCTCCAAAAAGGCTGACTAATGGCCCCAAGAAAAAACAGAAATCACGAACCCAAAAGTTTTCTTGATGACATCAAGCTCGTTGTATCCTTTATGGATCCAAGTGTCCGCTAAGCTAGCTCCTCTCATGGAGCTAATGGAAGAGTTCCGGTCGACATTCTGGAGAAAAGACTGGACGATGTGGAACAACAAGCAAGGATGAATAATGTAATTCTCACTGGAGTACCGATCAAACCTCGGGCAAAGCTAAATGCAGCTGGAGCTAGCATTGCTAATGCTAATAGCGCTAGCATAGCAGCAGTTCTGAAATGGAGAGCAGTGGAGAGTCTCTGGAACACCAAGTGGAATCATTTCTCACGTTTAAAGGATTTCCTGGATCTCATATGAGACACCACCCCGCTCCCCCAGGAGAAAGGAGATGGATAAACCAGCGTTCCTCATCAGGTTTGTGAATCAAAAACACAAGCTAGCTCTGATAGACAAAAGGGAACCTGAAGGGATCTGCTGCTTATCTGAACGCGACCATCTAACAAGAATGAATGCTGAAATGCGCCAGAAACATGCAGGCTTTTCAGGAGCGTAAGCGAATTGAAACACTTGGGTTAAAGGCTGCAGGATTTACGTCAAACCACTCGGTCCACCGGACCGGTCCAAAGTTCTGGTTGTTAACACCATGAAGGACTTTGAGAAGTGTTTGATCACGGATGTACGGAACCAACATGCAGTAATAAATCAAAAGGCCAAATATCTTCAAGAAATATGACACCTGGATTCATCGCTTTCTCAAAAAATTGGAAATGACCTGATTTCCAGCTAAGTTCTGACCTGCAGACAACTTGACCTCAACACACACTTGGCTGATATCAGCTGAAGAGAAGGATATGGCCCTGAATGTGTGTCTGCAGACATAACATCAAAAGACAACAATAAACTCTGTTTAAACCCAGAAACTGTTAATCCCAGCAGAAGAAGGAATACCAACCCTGGTCACTCGACAGAATATGAACTCTTTTATTTTTTTTCTCAGCATTACCTTATTATAAAAAAAATACATAAAAAATACAAAAAATAATAAAACAAATGATTAGTCAATTATTGAAAATGGTTACATTGACTGACCTTTAATGATACTTCACTTGCTCCAAAATTGATGAATTGATTCATTGTTCTTCCTAATGTAAACATAATTTGCACATTTTTTAACTTTTGATACTTGAGTCAATTTTCCTGAAAATGTCTGAAACAGTGTTATGTCTATTTTACTGATATAGTATTATTTCTTTAACCATGTAAATGACTTTTCTAAGTAGCATAATCACATATATTTTGGTTACTGTAAGCGCGCTCGCGCCGTACAGTTAATTCAAGCAACTCTTGGTCTCCCTCGAGGGCAGAGGCGCTTCTCCCAAGTTTATATTTCTTCCTGCCGCCCACAGCCCTCCCATATACCTTATTTGGCCCTGCTTAAAACCCCATTGGTCCAAACTACTAACAACAGGCTGACGACAGAACTGAGGGGAGCCAATCAGATCTCTGCTTGATGCATTCAATGAACTCCAGAATTTAGAACGCAACCCAACAGCCACCAGTTTAACTCAGTCCGCTATATGTTTAAAACTAAATATACAACTGAATGTGTGCATTTGATATAATTCCAACACTTTTAAGTACAATAAATCTGTGTATTCTTTTTTTAAGAACATTTTATGCCATTGCCCTAATAAATGATAGTATTTCTTACCATCATTACAAATTCTGGTGCTACGTGCTGGTTTGCTGATGGTCTAGTCTAGTTGATCTGGCGGTGAGTTCAGCCTTATGCAGAGGCGTTGAGACTTTAAACTTGATCTTAGATTGATACGGATTGTTCTAGATGTGAGACAGACCGCTCACGCTACAGACGTGGAGCCAAACACACACTCACTCTGCATTTATCAGCAGACAGCGTGTTTTAAATTTTGACATGATGTATATCTGCCTTTCTTCATCTTCATCACCAGAGTCATACTACCCCCCACCATCCTATGCAGTCTGGAAACACTCACCTACCATTAATTTTCATTAGTGGTGTAAGAAAAACTTGATTCGGCAAAATATTGGAAGTAGTTCATGTAGCACCAACATGTCGATTCAAAATGCTGTCAGGGCGATATTATTTAATTATTTATGAGCGTCCTTCGGCGTCTTACTCTTGTTTTCCTTCACCCCTCCGACCGCTAGTTGGCAGCAGAGAACTTCAAAGCCTCTTTGAGCAGCTCTACACCACAAAACTGGAAGACCTCAGCTAGAGGCAGCTTTTTTTTGTTATGAGACATGAACTACTTCGTTTTTACTTGGGATGTGTACTAAACAGAAACTCTGTGCCATGCTGCTGCCAGTAACATATAAAAAAACGTGGATTGTGGTGCTTTTAGCTGAGGACTCAGACAAGAGCAGGTAAAGCACTGCAGCTTGTTGGCAACTAATGCACTTAGCATCGGCTAAAACGCTATCAGCAAAGTGGGCCAAAGTTAGCCAGAACACTCCCAGCAACACACTCTGGATTTAGCTACCCTGATGGATCAGAGGAATGTGTCAATGCTCTGAAAATCACGGACATCTTGTTGATCAGTTGTGGTTACTTCCACAGCCACCATTCAGCCTCTGAACCTTTTAAATGTACTGGAGAAGATACATAAAGCAATGCTGAAAATAAACAGCATTTTATTTCCCCGTTAGAAACTTGGTTAAGACACATTCATTCATTCTTTGTTTTTTCTTATACTGAAAAATATTTTGTTGTGGAAATCAGACAATGTTGACTTTTCCCTTTCTATATTTTTAGTTACCAAAATAAAAGCGCTATGAATTTGCTATAGTAAGAAGGAACATACATATATATGAGATACGGTTGTAATTAGCAGAATTTGTGATCATTGAATAAACTGAATTTGACCATTTTATTACAATGGAAGATATATTGAAATTCAGGTAGCGTTTTTTCAAAGGCATACTAAAAAAAAAAAAAGAAAAAAAATGTGTTTTCAGGTAAAATATGGGGATACGTATCGTATCGCCAGACTCTTGCCAATACACACCCCTACTTTACAGTCACTGATCTCCTTCAGATTACACAAGATGTAGTCTATCTGTGTGCCTCTTCCTCCGCTCCTGTAGGTCCCTCTGTTCCTGCCTCTTCTCAAAAATCGTCTGATTCGCACATTTGGTTTGCAAGGTCTCTTCCTAACAAAACCCTCTGTATTTATCAGACTTGGGACTGGCAGAATGAGACCCTGTGGCCTCCCCTCACAGCTAATTTAGTGGAAAGGCTAAGCCTTTATTTAGATATATAACAAAAAAAGACTCCCCATTTAAATGGAATGTTTTATTGGTACAGATAAATTCAATGGAAAAAGCTCTCTAAACAACACTTTTAATTGTTGCATCAATTTTACAAGTACTGAAAATGTATTACTGTCTACTTTATTCTTAATTAATAATAAAAAAAAAGATTTGGTAGCTCCAAAGTTTAGCTAACCCTAGGCAGCTTTGCTGTCATCTGATCTGATGAATTAAGACTGTGAACCTGTCCTAAAATCTATAAAAAGGTTCCAGCATGACCCAAGTTTATCCTGGGATGCTTTTTAGAAAATATGAAATAACATTTAAAAAGAAAAAAAGTCCCTTATCCATGAAACTTTAGTTAACTAAATATAATCAGCCCCCAGTCACCAAAGTTAAACAAAAGAGAAACCAGGTTTAAAAACAAAACACAGACTATTAAACAACAAAGGTTTTTGTGAGGTCATGCTCACGCTGAACATTACAGAAAGAGTCCAAATAAAGACATAAGCCAACATTATAACGAGAAAAGTGGTAAGGACTCTCCTATTCTTAATGCAGAATCTACAGCTGGATCAGTCTGAAGTCTGGCTTGTTAAAAGAAGAAAAATTCCCAAAAGGATCATAAAAACAATCGTATCTTAATTTCCAAGATTTCAGAGGTTCCTTGAAAGATTGAATCAAATTAGTTGTTGATTATACGAACACACACACACACACACACATATATATATATATATATATATATATATATATATATATATATATATATATATGAATTGAGATGTTTTTTTGGAGTATCAGTAATATTCTGAATATACAAACAAACATTACTGCAGCCGTGTTTATAGTTCAGACTTCTTTTTTTTTTCCTCCTTTTTGAAGACAGTTCCATCCTTCCTTTCTGTCCACTTCAGCTCGACTCCACTCATCCCATTCTGAAGCTGGGAGACAACAATGCAAAAGACTTTCAAATCTGTTATCAGAGAGTACAGATATAAAGCCTCCTCATGGAAAATGTACCTGTTTCAGGAGCTCTGTTTTCACAGCAGGGTCATTCAGATTCACAGAGCCGTTGGTCTTCAGTCTTATCTTAAATGAACGTTTCTTCACTGAATGAGAACAGAAAGTCAACATGAAAAGATCAGACAGGATTTTGGTGGATGTATTAGTGTAAATGAAGCTTTGTAATTTCATTTATGTAATTTGAAAATCACCTGGTTTAAAGCTGTAGCAAACAAAAGCATATCCGTTTGTACATAATTCAAACTTCCAGCCATCAATATTTGGTTTATAATAAAAACCACATTGGGCATAGTTGGGCCAAAGGAACAAAGAGAATGTGTTTTGTTGGGGAGAAGCTGCTTCCATCAGACCAGAAAATGTTTGAATCTCTATAAAGACCGATCCAGGAATTTTGGCTGTCAGTCTTCACAGAAATCCTCTGCCAGTCTGTTTGGTCCCTCACAGTGGCCAGGTCTTTGAAGTTCTGTCTGCAGTATTGCTGAGCGCTGGACCAGTTCATACTTTTATTCACAAAAATGTATTCAGGATTCTCCGTGTTCCTGGATTACAGACAAGTGGTCCTACGTTTTTGGGATTACATGAAATGTATTTTGTCAAAATTCTTACCATTGTAGCAGATAAAGGGGAACAACGAACTGCAGTCAAAGTCTAACAATCTGTTGGTCCTGCTTGTGGTCAAACAAATTTGATGATCACTACGAGAATGAGTACTGATCCTCTGAAGTCCAGTAGTTGTCTGCAGTTATACCTCCTCTAAGCCATCAGACCACCTCCAGATTGATTTCGTTTTGCAGACCAATCAGGAAGCCAGATAAGGATTTGAAATTTGTCTTTAGAAATGTCTCCTGTTCTTCAGGGCTTTCAATGGTGGCTAGATCAATGTAATTATTCCTGCAGTAGGTCTGAGCATCAGTCCAGCTTAAAGGAGTAGTAACCAAGTGGTACTGACGGATGATGAGGCAGTGGGAGAGGATGAAGAGCTCTGTGAGAAAAACATTGTGAACAACCAAAGGAACTTTCCTCAACACTGCAGTGTCTCACTAAAATGTTCAGACTTTAACAAAGAAACACTGACCTGAGAAAATCAAGACAAGCAGCAGGATCTTCTCCATCATGATGCTGCTCTGTGGACTGTAGAAGGAGACTCTAGGATGGAAACACTGCCGGTGATGTTGTGTCTGAACACAATGAAGGTCATTGAGACTTAAACAAAAGAAACAACTGTGCAGATACTGGTTTACAGAGTACTTCTATGGAAAACAGCATTGAGTCCAGCGAAAATTGTGCTTTGCTTTTCATTTAAGCAAATGTCTCAGTGGGAGATGTAGACAGTGTGACTCTTTGTTCACAGCCGTTTGACAAGTTTTTCATTTTAATGTCCTTCTCTTTAAAAGCCTTTCAAGATAGAAAACATATATTGAATATATTTACATATATTCAAAAACGTCAGTGTAATTCTTAACAACAGTGAAGCTCACCAAAAATAATTTAGTCTGTAATTCAGTCTTCACCAACCCCCTGATTTTTGAAGTACACAGCAATTTAGAAAAGATACTCCATTTGTCACTTTTCGTCACCCCTTTTTCTCACCTGACATCCAACTAGCTGACAACCATGGAGATGTTTTTTGACAAGCAGTCACAACCTGGATTTCACCAAGGACCATCATCTTCACTAAATGGGATTTACATGATAACCATCGTATCAGAATTCTGGAGGATGACTAGTGGAAGGTAGTTTTCAGTACGCTGTGTGATTATCATGGATATCTAGAAATGTTAATGCTACAGCCATTTTACGCAAAATGATCAATCACATCTGATTTTAAAGAATTTATTTGTAATTTATGGTGCAAAATAAGTATTTAGTCAATAACAAAAGTGCAACTCAATACTTTTTAAGTACCCTTTGTTGGCAATGACAGCAGTCCAGCTGTTGTCAAACTCTTTCTTTTGCTGATGATGCAGCCGTATTACTCTTTTGATGGGTGTCTAATCTTCATGCGCTGTCATTAAAATCTCCGACTCTGTCTCACTGAATTATAGAGCTCTCTTTTTTTCTCCATGTGTTTCTATGGTGACTCCGAAAATCGTCATCTTTATGTACTTGCCGTAACCCAGGGTTACCAAGTCGAGCGTAATTACGCCAACTCATATCCGGTCTTTTCGAACCCATATACCCAGAGTAAGCAAGTTCAGGCAGATTTCAGCCAGAGTTCAGGGTTATAGTCAGGCTAGTTTAAAAGTGCCTTCTGGAATACCCCCCTGGTCACCGGAAAAAACAGAACCAACACAAATACAAAAGAACTTTCACCCCACTTACACAAACACTCAACATTCAAAACAACAAATTAAAAAAACACAAATACGACAAGGGTCGTAACAGTGGACTGTAGAGAGACTGTCTCTGTGATGGAAACACCACATTATGTTTTTATCCAGACACAGTGGAAGTTTGTTGGACCATTGAAACTTTGCTTGTAACATTATGAATATGGAAATCACCATTTAAATTTGCATTTTTATAATGTTCCCATTCAAAAGTCTCAAAAGTATACAGAGAAACAGTTTCTAAGTAATTTGCATGAAATGTTTTGAATTAGAAATGTTTATCCATCCATCCTAAAATGTTCTCTGCAATCTGATAGTGAAGTTCCAACCATAATGGGTTAATGCTTTTCCATCATCCTGGGTTTTAACTGTTTCTCCAGAAGCTTTGTCACTTGTCAGGAAATGCTGGTGGAGGAGCCAAAATGCAGTAGACCAAGCATGGTGACAAAAAAAGCATTTAATAAACAAACTGAAACATGACAAAAACATGGGAACAACAAAAACATCTGCAAAGCAGAAAGAAAACAGATGACCTGAAAACCAGACACTTAAGTAGGCTGAGGGCAGCCTTTGCTGCAGTACTGACAAGGTTCAGGGCTTTAAAAAACCATAAACTCCACAACACAAATAAGTACACAACAGCCACCTAGTCACTCTAAGCTGACTCACTTTGTAGATGTAACTGACCTGTCTTAGTTCCCCTCTAGATTAATAAAGTCTATAATAAATATTTTGTCAGCACCAATTGATCAAATAGTTAACATGTTGCTTCAATCTAGAACATTTCCTGAGGCCTTAAAAACTACAGTCATTAAACCTCTCCTGAAGTGTCCTTTGAACAGCTCAGGCTGAAACACAAGCTTAGTGCATGACTTTCTCAGATCTCTGCAGCTGAGAAATGATCTGATCAATCACAAAGAATGGGACATATTAGGCAAAACACCATCAAAAATAGAACAATTTCTCATATTGGCAATTAGGGAAGGTATAAAAAAGAAATTCATTTCAGACATAAAATACTACAAAAAACAAACAGATAAAAGCTTACATATTAAAATAAAAAATGGGAATCAAAAATGAATACCATTATATTTGATGAAGGCTGGACTAAGACCTGTAGCGACAGAAAAAGAATTACAAACACGTGGAAGGAATTCAAGTGGAAAATAAAAATGAGGTTCTTTAAAACTCCTCTTGTGACTTCAAAATTTTGCAATGCATCACATTTGTGTTGGAGAGGTTGTAGAAGGGTGGAGGATCATACACACATGTTCTGGGACTAAAAAGGAAATGAAAAATAACAGAAATTGCTTGATCGTAGACCTGTCCCTAGAACCATCTGTTTTTATTCTTGGTATCCTCCAGAACATTGTGAAAATAGAGAAAAGGTTTTTCTTTTAAAAAATACCTTTGATTGCTAAAAAATGATAATGATATCTTGGCTCAAACTTGAACCCCCTACCAGAGCGCAATGGAAACAAAGAGCTAAAAATATTTATATAATGGAATAACTCACGATTAAACTGAATTTGAAAACGGAAGACTTCCTGGAACATTGGTCACCAGTAAACCCTTATCTCAATGAATGTGACCTGGAATTACAAGATTAGTCAGACTTGCATGCGCAGACCTGGTAAACAACTACAGCTGTGGGAAAATACAAGTGAAATGCCCAAATGAACCCTTCTTGAGATGTGGACGGACATTTGACTCAACAGTTTGTTTATGATTTTGTTTGACTTAATAAAAAGTTTAAAAAAAAAACAACCTCTTCTGAAGAAGAGCAATCTTGATGTCAGAGTATTGAACAATTACAGACCGATCACAAATTGGCCATTTGTAAGAAAAGTCCGTGAAAAATCAGTTTACCAACAGCTCACTGACTTTCTCTTAATAAACGCCCGTCATAGCACAGAAACTGCTCTAATCAATGTTACCAACGACCTACCAACGAGCCTATGTGTTAATGTGCTCTCCTGCTAGCTTACAGTCCTTGACAACCCCAGCCCAGCATTACTAAATGGCGAGCAACACTGCAGCTATTGTGATGTATAGTTTCAAGCCAGATGCCAGGTCAGACGAGGAAATTAAAGACGAACATGAATCTATTTGTCTGCAAGTGGATGAATCAGAATAGTGCGAAGCAGGGAGCATCTGGCTTACCATAGTAGCTTCTACATCACTGCTACAACATTTTTTTGTCTGCTGATTTACAACAATTTGAATAAAGAAATACACAGAAACACAATTTAATGACTAGTTTTCTTTGTGTCCTCCATCATGAGAAAAATGCTCCAAAAAGACCATTTTCATTGGAGTGGGTCTTTAAAAAACACACAATCGCACACATTTAATTAGACCTTTAATGTAGGTAAGGTGGGAAGCTACCATGCAGGAAACCAGGGCTCGATTCCCGGAGGGGAATGAGCAATGGCACTGGGGGCAATTACCATATCAATGGCGAGCAAATAAGATCACCCAGTGAGGGTCCTTAGGCAAGACCCTTAACGTTTCCGCCTCCCGAGCACAGCTCGGCTACAGCTCACCACCCCGAATTTCCCCTCATGGGATAAATACCGTGTAATAAAAAAAAAAGTCAACTTTGCTGTATTAGAGCCTTTACCAACTGGGTGACTCTCATTTAACATTAGTATCAGAAATTCAGTTTCGTTTATCTTCCATGATTTCAGTTTCTCAATTACTAGAAAAGGTATGCAAAAGATTTACTAAACCTATGATTTCTTTTCTTTCATTTTTGGATTCTTCAATGTTAAAATAGTTTTCTCAGAACAAACATATTAATGTTTAAATTGAATTGAACTTGTGATGGAACTTTTTTCCTCTTCATTTCTGTTTGGGTAACAACATAATGAATTTCAGCCACATAGACGTGGATGACACACACAGTATTCAGTGTTCCTCATAGAACAGAAATATTTTTTGACCTTGGATCTGCAGATGCCTGGGACATTTTTTAAATAATGTGACTTTATGAAGCTTCTAAGAGTGCCTTAATGGAACTACAATAATAAAAAAAAACAGGCAGAAAAGTTTAAAGTTCCCCATCAGTGTAAAACCCCACTAACTATTGATTTTTTAAAACAAATAAATCCCCACAGCCATTAGACCGTACAATCCCGTGTTAAAGTGACACACTACAGTCCCACAGGTGTCTGCTATTGATTCAGTTATTTATTTACTTTGGTTGCAGTTTTTTTTTTTTTTTTTTTTCAAATGTTCTTGTTCATGAACGGTTGTTTGATTGGTGTGTACCTTTTTACTTGTTTATTTTGGGATAAAAAAGAAAAAAAAAGTGCATCACGTGTTTGCAGTGGATCACATGCCCCTTTCGTAGCTGTATTTATTTAACCCTTGTGCTGTCTTAGATGACCCCACCCTTGTATTGACATGTTATTGTATTGACATGATAAATAAAGTCATCTAATCCAATCTAATCTAAAACATTGTTTTCTAAAAATTCACAATTTAATTTAAACTGTTGCGTTTTTCAAAACGATTTTGTGACAAACGCACTTCACTGAATGAACACTTTTGAAATCACATGTAAATAAAGATCCTCCACATCTCTGGTTTTATTTTCTTGCTGCCCAAATAATTTTTTTTTCTACACAAGTCAACAGCATCTTCCAGCAAAAGTTTTGTTCTTGTTGGTTTTACTTTCATCAAAATATTTTGACATCCACCTGCTGACAGATCTGTCAGGTGGGGGCTGTGCTTCTGCGGTGAATGTGGGAGCTTGAAGACATCATAAAGTTCAGTGTACATAAACCATTTGTGGACACAATCTGGTCTTGTCTGATCTTAGGATCTAATCAGGGTTGGGCTTGGTTAGTCTTCCTGGGGCGAAATCTTGTTGTGAGTTGATGCAACCACAAAGAGGTGCTCTCCTGTGTTTCTCCACACCTGTACAAATATATGTAGGGTTGGGTCAGGAAAGTCATCCACTGTAGAACTGAGGTCATTAAGCTGACGACCAGCTCTAATTAATGTCCTGAACAATTCCAATATGCTTCTCTGTCAGTCCAGACTTCCTCATCTAAACCACAGCTCCCCTGTATTCTATAGATTACCTTATATAGACTTTATCTTGATCTACAAAGACTCAACGGAGCGCCTTCAGACCATCTACTGTATGTTCTTGTCCTGAAGCCTCCTCAAAGCAAATGTTGCATCTGTGGTTTTCTTTTCTGCATTAAACCGAACTGTTGCTTTCAAATACTCACTTCCAAAATCAGCCAACCTTTCACGACTTATTTGTACGATGGAGCATCAGGACCATCCTAAAAATAAATACACTTTGTAAAATTATTAGAAAAGTGCCATAAAATTATGAAAAAAGTGTTTCAATTTAACAAGAATAAAGATGTAAAATTATGAGAAAATGTAAACATTTTACAAAAGTAATACCGTCAATCTATGGTTTAAAAAGTTGTCATTTTAGAGGGGGAGAGACATGCTTTTTCAAAAAAAAAAAGCTGTAATTTTATGAAGATAAAGTTACATTTACAAAAGAGTAAAGCAAATTCAGTGAGGCTCTTGAAAAAGGCAATGTCTTGAAACATAAATTAAAGTAGTCTTATTCATTTTTTTTGTTGAAACATCTTAAAAGCTAAATGTAGGAGTTTTACTTCCTTAATTCCCAAATATTTACTAATCATCTGTCATGTTTCCCTTGGCTTCATTGTGTTCTTTGTCCCTTTTTCTACGTGAGATTCGTCAGAGCTGCCTTATTTTCTTTAAAGAAAAGTTTGCAGCGAGTCACAAAAACTTCACAGAAGAATATTTCCATTGTTAAACAAATATTAAAAAAAAGATGATTCTGGGTTTGACAAAATCCTGAAGATCTAATGAAAATCCCAAATTATCTATGAAATGTAAAATTCAATACTATGATTGTGTTTTCTTTTTTTTTCGGAAGAGAAATTCATCAACTATGTTTGATTTCTGTGAAAAGATATTTTAGTCAGAGCTGGAGCGGCGTGAGAACGACGTGGAGCTTTTTCCTGTTTGGTATTGTTGGGGGAAACACTGCGGTCTTCTGTGTTGTCAACAATTCTACAAAGACAGAGTCGTCTGCATAACACTAGTTCCTACTTTATCATGAATCACAATAAAAACACACCTTCATCTTAAAGATTCATCCTAATGACATGTTAAAGGTTCCTGGTCCTTTCAATGAAATCAAATAATCTGGACAGCGTGTTTCATAATAAGCTCTGCTCTGTGACGTAGTTACAATCCTTGAGCATAGCTGATGATCCAACTGAGAGCAACCTTCAAGTTTGAGGAAAACTGTGTTTTGTTTTGGGTTTTAAGGACAAACATGTTTATCTGAGCATTCCAGAACAGTCTGGATGGTAAACACTTGGGCCTTTTCTTCTGTTTACTCCGTGCCTGCCGTGTACACCTGCCCTGTTTTGAGGAAGAGCAAACAGAACGCTCAGATCCACCTTTCCAAAAATCCGTCATGCACCACTGAGAGAGGTGAGGGCTCAGATACAGTGAGCACAGATTTGTGATGATGCCAGGAGGAGGGACAAAGGTGACACCTTCATCACCTAGGGTATAAATGACAAAGATGATGATTCCCGATAATGAAATCCATTTATTCATCTGCAGCACCGTCACAGTGACCTGAAGGTATTTCCGTTTGTTTTATTTTTAAACAATTGTTTTCAGATGGGACAAAAGAAAAGCTTTTAATTGGTTTTTATGGTCAAAATTTTATTTTAGTACGATTCCATGAGTAGCTTGGCATGTACAATGTTTAAAATTGTCCCAAAAGTGTAATTCTGACATTAAAATGTCGGCTTCTCCTGGACTCTCGTAGATGTTCCATCGAAACTTTGGAGCAATCAGAGGAAAAAATTCTGATTTTCCACTTTTGTTGGAATATTTTGGATATTTCGTAATTTCCTGAAGTTTCTTTTTTTGATTCTGTTTGAACTGCTGAAAACAAGATTGCTGGCTAACAACCCCTCCATTTCAATGTTATCTTTAAACAATTGAATGGGGGGGAAATTTAATAGCCATTAAAACAAATACATTTAAAAGGAAGCAGACCAGAGTTTTTCTTTCTTAAAGAACGCCTATTCTCCTCAGATGGTCAAATGAGGAAAAGGATTGTAATGATGATCCTGGAACAGGAAAAAAAGAAAGTGAAACAATAGTTTTTTCTGGATGTTAATTTGGGTTTTATTCTGAACGTTTTGTGTGAACTTCTTTACTTTTGATGAATTTAAATGTAACTCTTTTTTGTGCTTCTTTCCTGTCTCGATGAATCAGTTTATTTCCTGTGAGAGACTCAGCTGCTCCTGTTTGTCACGACTAGTTTCTCTAGTTCATGTTTTTTGTGAACCAAGTCCTGGAATTTCATCCGTCTGTAAATAATGAGACCTCACTCTTCTTCCAAATTCCAATGACATCTCTGATGAAGGCTTTCAGTTTCAGTTTTTCCCTCTATCTAAAGCAGACATCTCAACATCTGTTTGCTTTGCTTTTTGTAACACAGTCGTGTTGGTATCTTTCCAGCTTTTATTCTAACTTCACTTGTTGTTTTTGGCCCTTTCGGATAAAAATGCTTTGTATTAGTGCTAAAATATTGAAAGACCTATCTTTTTGAAAACTATCTTTTCATTTCTTTTTTGCTTGCTTTCTTCTTTTTGGAATTGTTTTAGTCTAAATTCATATATTTTTTTTGCAGTGTGTGCTTAATGTGATGCGGCTGTGCTATCACTTTAACATTGGGAGTTGGGTCATCTAGACCCACTAGACAGTGCTCTGAACCTTTTTTCTTCAATGTTTTGTGATCTTCACTGGTGTCCATGGATTACATGAAATCTTTCCACCTTTATCCACCTTTGTCATGGTAGGGAGAACACGTCAATGGAAGGGTGGGGTCATCTAAGATAGCACAGGGGTTAAGAAGATTTAAAGACCTCAGCCTGGTTAGAGTAACCACTCTGAGATTTTTTACACTGCAGGATACATTTACTCTTACATAAGGATCTGGTAAATACAGAAGAACACCAAACTTTTCTTCATGCTATTTCTCTTTTTTTATAAGCCAATTTTAGAGTTAACTTAACGTTAAATCAACATTTAGCTCTCTCATAGTCAGTGGTGGGTATGCTGATTCCAACCTTATAGTTTACTTATGTATATTTTTTAAAAGTAATCCTTTACCCTGCAATATTTCTGCCTCTAAAGGTTTTATGTTTTTCCCGTGTAACTTAAAGCTTCAGTCATGTAAAACCGGCCAAACTAATATACAAAAAGCTGAAGTGAAAAATATACCACAGAGCAATTTAAATGTATATGAAGTGGGATATGGTTTAACAAGGATCACTAATTACATATTTTCTGCTGAGTAAAGTGCAGTTGGAAGACAAACTCTTCAGCTTTACTCTGTGTAGTCCATAAAAATGAAAATGTGGACGTTCTCTGGCTGACAAAAGTTTCCTCCTAATGGTGGCGTGGAGGAAAGGTAGCAGCTCAGTCCCCCTAGAGGAGTTCGGAGTAGCCTGCAGCTGCTGCTCCTCCCCACAGAGACCAGTCACATGAAAAAGAAGAAGCTTCTGTATCTGCCAGTTAGAATGAAACAAAAAGTTGGCCAAATGAAAAGGAACTTGCACAGATCCTGAAGACTTTGACGATGTTTTTGTGTTTTCATAGGGTCAACGAGACGCTCAGATGGGGCAGGCCATACCCAAACGCAACTCGCTTTCTCCAACCGTCAACGTCTCCTCCACGCAAGATGAAGAACCTCCCAGATATTCTCCTCACAACTTTGATGGCAGAAACCCAAACCTCCAGGTCCCTGCAACTGTCATTGGGGATTCCAGGTTTGTCTCCAAACTTTTCACCCTTTTTTTTAAATGACTTGCATTTGTTTCTTGAAAAGTAAGGAAGAATTTATGCACATTGTGATGGAAAGGGAGATATCTGAACTTTACCGCAATTTACAAAAAGTGGTTGTTTCAGGTTGTAACGTCTGACTGTAGAGCAGAAAAAAAAGAAGGACTGAAATCCAAGTACAGGCCAGAGTTCGGCAAAGCTCAGAGGTGGGCTCCGTACCCCTCGAGACGTGCCGACAGACTGGCAGGGTGGTGATGTAAGAGCCGTGGTCTTACTGAACTGCAGGGTTAATGAGTCGCAGGTTTGTCAGACCGTCCTGCCATCATCCTGACCACGTGTTAAAATAAAACCGGAAAACAGCAGCAGTGGCCAGGAGAGGGAGACAAAGGGACAGGAAACTGTCAAACACAAGAAGGTTATCAAAATCAAAAAAACGCAGTTCCAAACAAGCATTCAGCAAGCGATACATGAGCTACAAAAGCTAACTGTTGGAGAAAATGACTTCAAACTGAATGTGGTTCAGCCCGATGATACGTATTTTATTATAGTTCTAGGCTAATAGTTTGTATTTTTTGAGTTTTTACGTATCTAATTGTAATTTATTTTGATTACAGTGATAAAAACTAGTGTAATACATGGAAATGACTCATTTTAGAACTAAATGAGAATATATGAATTTAACATTTAAACTAGCCCTTATTCTTACATAACATAACATAAATCTAAACTTTTGTTTCCAAAACAATGACAACCGGTGAAACTTTTCTCTACTTTAAAATAACATTCTTCAATCTTAACCAAAGATTACAGTGAAATTTAAGTTTTTTTTTAAACTTAAATAAAGTTTTTGTATTGTCTATAGTAAAGAGAAAAATAATTTTGATATATTTTCATTATTATTTCCTTATTTCTAGATTCTGGCCCTAAATGAGACAAAATAGTCTGTACTGATGATTTTGAGAAAAGCTTGAAAAGGTTTGGTGCAAAGATAAAACTCTAAATTCTGGTAAAATTTCTGGTATTTCTAAAAAACAGATTTTGAATCTTTGCAGGTATCAAATAGTTTGTAGTATGGGAATATAAGAGAGTAGCTCCTGAAACAATTCTGAAGGAACTTCTTCACCACAATCTTTGGCATCTCAGAGGAACAAAAACAGATTGCCCAATTAAATAACGTCTTTAAAAATGTTTTAACTCTTAGGTCGTGACGGTCGCCTCTAGAGCGACCATCACACATGCCAGCTGAACGAGTGGTAGTTTTATGTATTGGACACCATATATCTGAAATATTATTTGATCAGTCTTCACTTTTTAACTATATTTTCAAAAATAAATACTTTTTAAACAAATTATGTAAACTTTAGTTTGTGATTTGGAGAGGTCTTGTTGTCTGCAGCGGCTCTCCAGAGCGGCAGGGCTCGGGGGTGGAGCATCGGCGCACCTCGCTCTACAGCAGCATCGACCTGGTTCCTCAGCTGGAATATTATGCCAGGACCATAAAACACCAGCAAGCGAGGAGCAGACCCTCCCTGGAGGTGCTGAGGAAGACATTTGAGGTGAATCATGCAAAAACAAAAAAAAAGGCTACTTCAGTCTGAAGGATGATTACTTCAAAAATTCTAGACAGACTAATTCACTTTTAAAAAAGATACCTTGGAATGAGTTACAGAACTACAGATGTTCTGACCTGTTCGTGACCTTTGATTTTGTTTTGCTGTCAGGAGGTGGAGGTCGGAGTGGGTGGAGATAACACTTCAGAGCCACAGAATGAAGGTGAACAGCCTCCAACCGCCAAGGGGAAAACTCCCATTCGGTTTGGCTGGATCATTGGAGTGGCGGTGAGCTTTGACCTCCATTGACCTCGTTCAGTTTTCACCATCACTGATGACACTTTTATTGGACGATTGCACCTAATCTCTTGTTGTAAATCAAAAAATGTTATGGAGCTGCGGTCACAACTTAGAGATAATGAAACTTGCAAACATTTCTGAAGCATTACTTCCTCTTAATTTTATTCATTTCAAATTAAAAGCACATCCAGTAGCTGTGACGGTTTCATTTAGGCTGTCTTTGATCGCAATAATGAAGTCAAAGGGGCTCTGTTTAGTTGTGATTTTGGTGTATTAGCTTACCAATGTACTCAGCATCCTTCCAAATGTTTGTACTACTGGATCAACCAGGGGGGACTGCACTGCTGATAGCTTGAAAACTGTAGATAAACAGGCTTTAGCTCATTTTCACAGGGATTCTCTTTCAATTCTCAGATGCGAGTCATGGTGAATATTTGGGGGGTCATCCTGTTCCTCCGCCTGACGTGGATCACCTCCCAGGCGGGTATTGGTGAGTCTTTCTCCATTCAACCTTTACTCGCTTTGTTTCCGCCTCTGCAGCGGTGAGGTTCACAGGGTAAAGCGTCCACCTCCCCAAGCATTTGAGAGCAGAAGCAGTTTTGTGTTTGGATCCAGAGACTCTGGCTTGACTGCTGGATCCATTTTGTGCTTCCAGTGCTGACGTACGTGATCATCTTCATTTCTGTGTTGGTGACCTCACTGACGGCGCTCTCCATCTCTGCCATCGCCACCAACGGCAGGGTCGTTTCAGGTCAGCCTCGAATTAAAATGAAGTCAAAATAAATAAAAAAAATCTAAATAAAGCCTTCAGATATAAAATAAAAATGTGTCATCATTAAAGGTGGGACATATTTTTTGATCTCCCGAACGTTGGGTCCGGAGATCGGAGGACCGATTGGGATCATGTACGCCTTCGCCAACACCCTCTCTGTTGCTCTCAACACTGTTGGCTATGCAGAAGTGGTTCGCAATATGATGAGGGTACGCATTTCTTACTGAAAGAGCAGCATATCATGTCTGTGCTTTGTTTTCAGGAAAATCAGCTTTGGTGTCGAACATGACAACTTGCCAGGTTTTTAATATCTCACTAGATTGAAAGGTTTTACTGATTTTCTAATCAGAATAACTACAAAATATAAATAGTGTAAATATAACAAGACATTTTAAGGGTTTAGGTTGAAATCTTTCACTTGTTCTGTGAACAGAAGAGATGCTGGATTCCTGGTTAAAAAAAATGGGATAAAGAGTAGTTTAATTAATTTTACTGTGGTTTAAACTAAAAATCTTTTATTTTATTCAGGACAAAAAAGCGGTTCAGACACCATACAGTGTTTTAAAAAAATTCAAAATTGTATTTTTATGTATTTAAACATTTCATCCACAAGGGGGCACACACCACGTTTTTGTGCATTTTGCCAATGTCTGTTAAAAGGGAGGTTTTGCATCTTTGTGTGCCAGGATTTAGGTGTTACCATTGTCGATGACGTCAATGATGTGCGCATCGTCGGCGTGGTCACCGTGACCGTCCTCATGTTGATCGCTGTGTCTGGGATGAAGTGGGAGTCCAAGGTAAAGGCATCAAAACACAACACAACTGGTGGATATTTTTCTTTAAGAAGTATGTGATAACACTTTTCTCATTTGTTTCCCTTCATTTCTCTCTGCCACAGACTCAGATTTTTTTCTTCCTGGTTATGATGGTTGCCTTTACAAATTACTTAGTGGGCACAATCCTTCCTCAAAGCATTGAAAAACAAGCGAAGGGACTCTTTGGTTACAAAGGTAAAGCTCTTCATCTCAACACCATCTTAGAGCTCTCATTTGAATCGGATAGTTCAAAAGGGGCCCAAGTCCACAATTTTTCAAACTAGAGATATTATATATTCTGTGGTCTTCAAGGGAAAAGCTATCTGATTAAATGCAAAAACGTCCCAAGTCTGTTGTAATGTATTGACTATGCTTGACATAGAGGGCTGCATTGGGATTGGGTCCCGCGGGACCCAACCCAAATCTCGCGGGATTGGGCGGTTTGAATTGTGCTGCGGGCGGCAAAAGAAACCCCCCGCGGGATCAGTGCTGCCATGAATATCTCATGAATATATATTAGCGGACTACGTTAGGCTGTGCGGCTGTTGGACTCTTATTAACTGAAGCTCAGTGAAAGCACCAGGTAGAGACGCCCAATGGCCACTGTCATCTAACCTGTTGTTGGGGGTGTGCAACGCCCCTCCCCGCCTCTTAGAAATTTTGTTCTTTAAAGCCTGATACCACGGTTGCGTGTGGGCGGAGCTACCAGCTGAAGTTATGGTCTGATCGCTACATGGAGCAGTGTGTGCATCAATGCATGGTAGACACAAAGAATGTGGAGATCAGGTTTATTATTTTGAAGAGTTTCTGCATGGTAATCATGTTTCCATGTTTGAGATCATAAAATGATCCCAGAGAAAGTCTCTGCTTCAACTCCCGCAGGGAAAGCTGCGTCTAAATCTGACGCCCGTGTTTCCATCTCTGACAGAGTTTGAAGCCAAAGCCCCTCCCCCGCCTCTTTACCTGCTTTTCCTCTCTACCTGTTCACCTGTTCACATCCTCTGTAGCTGAGAGTTGTTTTTCCCCGCGCTCCCAGTGTATTCTACAGAGATAGCGTAAAATACGGTCATTGTAGGTTGACATGATAGCGCAGCACACGGATGAAAGAGCTGTCAATCTATCCGGCAACACTGCGCAGGATACGGATGAAACAGGTTTCCTGGCAGAGGCATGATGTCAATGGATGAAGCAGAAAAGAACCTCAAACGAGGTTCATCGTGAGACACGCGTGGTCTTCAGATCTGCGAATCAGCAAAAGTGGAAAAGGCTGAAGCTAAAAAAAAAAAGTATTTTTCTGTCAGGAAAAATTAATTCATAGATTTTCAGCTCTGTTGAATCATTAATGTTTTTTTCCTCCATAAATTCAAATGACTTTGACCTGCGTCTTTACCACCTGGTTCAGCGCTTAAGGCAGTCTGTCTGCGCGCGCACACGCACACTTTTAACCGAACAGGATTTGTAAAAATATATTTAATAATTAAGTTGCAGATTACACAAAAGAGGAATGCATGAAAAGATGAGGCTGGAGAATGGACATGAATCTCTTTTTAATAATATATCAATACAAATACGTGTTTTTTTCCTGCGGGACGGGAGACGATACAAAATCAATGCATTACGACGGAGTTTTAGGGCCACGGTGAGGAAAAAAAATTCTGGCCAACATGACGAGATTAAAGTCGTCATGTCGACTTTAATCTCGTCATGACGAGAAAAAACTCGACACAAAGTTTCGAGAAAAAACTCGTCGTGTCGAGATAAAAGTCGAAATAAAGTTTCGAGATTAAAGTCGCAATGTTGCGCGAGAGCAGTAAAGCTGAGTATTTCAGGAGTATTCAGTGTTATGGCTAATGTTAGTGAGCTAGTGGCTTTGTATTTAAGAGTTTACGACAGAGTTTTATGGCCACCAAAAAAGTAATTTTATTAGGAGATAAAAACTCGTAAATTTACGGGAAAAAAATCATAGATTAACAAGGAGAAAACACCGAAGTTGTCTGTTTATCGGAGCCTAGCTTGAAGATGAAATATGTGGAGCCTTTTGTGAAGCTTTATTTCCGAATTTCCGGACTAGGTTAAAACAAAGAGATTCTGAACCTTTTGGCGACTCAAAATCAGATTATTGTCAGTGGAGCCGTCTTTCCGGGGTTCGGTGTCAGTAAAGCGTACTTTCATATGTAAAATAAGGAGCTCAGAGAAACGTTAGGGTGTAGAAAACTGCTGCAGCCTTTATTCTCCTTTTCATTCACATAACCTGAAGTTCATCTGTCATTTTACGTCATGAACCTGTCATCCGATCACCAATGCGGAAGTAAACAGTGTTACATACGGCCACTGCTGCAGACGAAGCGTCCCGTCTGATGATTAAAAAACAAAGATGAATGAAAATAGTCTGTTATATTAGCATTACAACGTTGAAAAAGGTAAAAAGTGCTCCTCCTCCTCAGATGGAAGCATCACACAAACGTAGAGATCTTGTCTTTGGTGGAGGAAGAAAGGATTCTAGTGGACAGCTGCAGGGACACCCGATGGCTTCATTCATCGGGCTGCAGAGATCCTGCAAACCAACCATCAATAAATAAAACTTTAATGAATCGTAAATCAATCAAATGAGCCTCCAGACATTTGGAACATTATCAACAAACATTCAGCTCACCTGTTCAACTACGTTTAGTCGGTCTGCTCTGCTGCTGCACGGTGTTCACCTGCTGCTCTGCATGATGCTCACTTACACAATAATTTACGAGTTTTTTTCTCTCGCGCGTAACATTGCGACTTTAATCTCGAAACTTTATTTCGACTTTTATCTCGACAAGACGAGTTTTTTCTCGAAACTTTGTGTCGAGTTTTTTCTCGTCATGACGAGATTAAAGTCGACATGACGACTTTAATCTCGTCACGTTGGCCAGAATTTTTTTCCTCACCGTGGCCCTAAAACTCCGTCGTAATACATCTCTATTACTGTGCGGGAATAAATTCTCTGAGTTTTGCGGGTGCGGGCGGGAGTGTAACGCATACGTTGCGGGAGCGGCGGGATTGGTCAGAAATTCAGCGGGCGCGGGCGGGATGAAGAAAATAGTCCCGTGCAGGGCTCTAGCTTGACATCTAAAATGCTTTTAAGTGCACAATTCCTGGACTTGGGCCTCTCTTGCATGGGTTTTGCTTTATCCCATAGATGGCAGCACTAGTTATCCAATATGGAAGCATCCCTGTTTAATTCAAGAAGGGCCCAAGTCCAGAGACTTTAGTTTGCTAATCCTCTGAAATGATAAAAGTGAGGTGCTTCATATTATAGCATTTGCAAGCTATGAACTGGTGCTAAATCTGGGTAAAGTATTAATCATTTGGTGTAGCCTCCCTTTAAGCTATGCAATTCAAATCCTTTCCTGGAAAAACAAACCTTTTGGACTTGGGCCACTTTTGAAACCGATTAATCTGGACTGGAGTTAAAACTGAACCCACTCATCTTTTAGTCGATATCAATAATAATAATAATAATAAACTTTATTTGTATAGCACCTTTCCAGATAAAAATCACAAAGTGCTACACAGTAAAACAAGGAAAACACAATAAAACACAGAATACAGAGAAAATTAAGAAAATGCTATTATCAAAAGATTTAAGCGGCTTTTTAAAAGAAAACACCGAGTCAGCAGATCTGAGGCTGAGAGGAAGGGAGTTCCAGAGGGATGGGCCCACTGCTGCAAAGGCTCTGTCGCCTTTAGTTTTTAATCGAGTTCTCTTAACAACCAGCCAGCCCTGGTCGCATGACCTCAAGGACCTGCTGGGAGCGTATGGCTGCAAAAGGTCTTTTATGTAGACCGGGGCTTGGCTATTGAGTGCTGTGTATGTTAAAACCAGGATTTTAAAATGCACTCGGTAACGGATGGGGAGCCAGTGCAGCTGGATTAACAGCGGGGTGACGTGTGAAAACTTGGATGAATAAAAGCCTTGCAGCAGCATTCTGGACAACCTGAAGCCGTTCTAAAGATTTTTTGCTCAAGCATGTAAAGATGGAGTTGCAATAATCAAGACGAGATGAAATAAAAGCGTGAATCAGCATCTCCATCTCAGAGCGTTACACAATTGGACTCAGCTTTGCATTGTTTTTTAAATGATAAAGACAAGAACGTACAAGTGACCCGACATGTGAGTCAAGGGATAAAACCGGGTTTAGAGTCACCCCAAGGTTCCTGACAGACGGCTTGATAGAGGAAGCAAGAGGGCTAAGCCACTGGACTATCTGGGGGAGGAACGTGTCAGGAGCAACCTCAGTTTTAGCTTCATTTAGTTGGAGAAAATTATCATTCATCCAACATTTATCCAGACATCAATGTAAAATCTGTATTTTAAAAACATCCTGCAGTTTAAAAGACACTTAAAGCTGAATATCATCAGCATAAAAATGATAAGAAATGTCGTTAAAAGAACTTAAAATGTGCTGCAAAGGCAGCAGATATAAAATGAATAATAAAGGTCCCAAAACTGAGCCTGGTGGCACACCAGAAGTGAGGCATGCAGAAGAGGACTTGAACTTTGCAAAAACGACAAAGATCTACCCGTCAGATAAGAGGAAAACCAATTTACCCCAACCCAATTTTTTAGCCTGCCCAGGAGGACAAAGTGATATCAAACGCACACACACACACACACACAAACACACACACACACGCACACATTCGCATGAATACTATAACCCTGTTCAATAACTCACAATGCAGAAGATAACCTTTGCACATTTTTTTTCTCTTTTTCTTTATTTTGCACATTTCTTTTGCACATCTCTTTACCTGCACTTTTTTGTAAATAGCTCTTTAAATTATACCACATTTTCCTTGTTCTTGTTTTTTATTTATATTATTCTTAGTCTTTTTTCCCCTGTCAGTTGTTATGACAACGAACAAATTTCCCACATGTGGGATCAATAAAGTATTTCTGATACTGATCCTGATGAACATCAAGTCACCACCAGAACACACAGAAGCCAGATGTTTTGTTTTTTTGTAAAACAAAAATAAAAAACCTTATTAGAAAAAATAATAATACTATAAATGGTGTTTTTAACATGTTCTTGTGGCGTTTTTCTGATGATGGCAGATATATATAAGAAAATAAAATATATATCAGAAAATATTTAATTTCTAAGTATTCTTTATTCAAATCGTGATTCAGGAGGAGATGAAAAACACAACAAAGACCCAATAGCCAAACTGAACTGATTGCTGAATCTTTCTGGTTTTGTTTTCAGCCGATATCTTCGTAGAAAACCTGGCGCCAAGCTGGAGAGGGCCTCAAGGAAACTTCTTCCGGATGTTTGCTGTTTTCTTCCCAGGCGCCACTGGAATCTTGGCTGGAGTTAACATCTGTGGAGATCTTAGAGTATGAAGAGAGGATCAGGAAGGAAAGTGATTTTTTTTTACTTTTTCGTGTTCCTCATATCTCTGTGTCGTCTCGCCCTGCAGGACCCAGCCAGCGCCATCCCTAAAGGAACGCTCTGGGCTATTTTTGGGACGACACTTAGCTACCTGGTCATCTCTATAACTGCCGGTAAGTTCCTTCTGCAACAGGCTTTTCATTTTTGTCCCCAGAAGTTTGATGAGGGAGATACAGAAATCTTCCCCATCCTCCAGGTGCATGTGTGGTGCGAGACGCCTCTGGAAACGTGAGCGACATCATCACTGGCAACCGCTCTGACTTCTGCGTGGGACCGGCGTGCCAACACGGCTGGAACTTCACCAACTGCATCCAATCCCAGACCTGTAAATTCGGACTGTCCAACAATGTGCAGGTGGGATTCATGACGTGTACGTTACATGAGCTGTTGCTGCGGCCATGTTGTTCGGAGTCAAACATTCAGCTCAATGATGATGAATTTTACCTCTGAGTCCGGCTGTGTTTTACTTATTTTACTTTTTCCATTTGACATTGAAGGAGCAAAACAATTTCAGGACATTTTAAACTCTTTGACTACCCAACCAAGACAAATCAATTAGAAACATGTTTTTTCTGCTGCTTATTGCCAGGGGGAGTAATACATATTGTCTTTGGATTCAGTAAAATGTGTTTCAGAATGTACTCTACCATTTGGTTCAGCAGGCTGTTAACCAAAACTTCTTCCTTCCCGAAAAAGGCTTTAAGTACAGCTGATTCTTTTACATTTTCATTTGAATCTTATTATAACCAGAATGTTCACAATAATAATCACATAATCTGAACAATAGCTGTGGTTACATGGACAAAAGTAATCAGTATGAACGCCTGATTAGAATAAATATGTCGCATGCCAAAATTTCTTTCCGGAGATAAGTGGGTTATGCCGATTGTTGATCTGATGTAAACAGTCCATTCCAATCGTGGGTCATGACTGCTTTGGCTTTGCGTTGTGCATAGACGGTGTTTCGCTCCAGAGAAGGCTTTGGAGCGCGAACAGGAATGGTCGCCTGCTCCACGCGAGCTAGGATATCTCTGAGTAAAGCAGCTGGACTAAAGCAGCTTTGTGTTTGTGGGCAGGGGAGGGTATTTGCTAGGGTGTAAGCTCCAGAGGAGGCTTTGGACCGCAGTCCATCTGGCTGCTCTACGTGAGTTGGTTGCTGGACCCAGGAGAACCGTGTGTCCGAGCAGTGGAGCGGCTCTGGGACAGTTTGTGAGCTAACGGAGGCGGCTTTTAAATGGAGAGGTGCTGCGCAGGCCTGAGAAACCGTGTAAAAAAATCATGTGAATTCATGTTTCCAGGCGTGTCCAGAAAAAAGTAAAAACTAATGCTAGTTCTACATATTTACTTTCAGTCAAGATGCACATTGCGTCATTGTGCGCATAGATTTTAACGACATCCACGGCTAAATGTTGTTGTTGGCACATATTGGTGTAATTATAATCGTTCTTCCGGCTCGGCTCCACCTAGAAAAAAAAGCACAGACTAAAAAATTATGAGAAAACAAGCAAAGAATAATAATCATAACAATAATAAAATCACATTTAGAACATCGTCCCACTCAATGCTGCAGCTTTGTTTGTCTACAATAGAACTCACTGGTTCTTCCTCTATGGCTGTTTCCGGTATTTTAGAGAGTTCTGCGCATGTCCAAATGATTTATTCCAACCGAAAGTGTGGCGTATAGAAACGTTTGTTATAATCGGAAAAGTTTTTCTGGGTCCATGTATACGGTTCAATTCTAATCAGATTTTTGATCCAATCAAAGATATTTTGCGCATGGAACCGCAGCTACTGTATCGTTTATGACAGGATACAGAATAAAGAAAACTGTAAATAAACCATTTATTAAAGTCTGACTTCAATCCTCCTAGTCTGCCTCTTCCTGCATCTTGCTACATCGTTATCTACAAACTTCTTAAGAAATCAGAGTTGTTGTTTTATGGATCTGGGCTAATCAGAAGTACATCTATCACTGAAAAGTTCACTGTAAAAGATCTGAGCTCGCAGAGAAAACAGCAAAAGTTGATTCTTGTAATCTACTGAAACAGTAAAAAAAAAAAATATAAATGTTGAATTTTTTCAGGAAAAAAAAACATTTTCCTTTGTAAATATGTTTTTCTTAGCTGTACTTTAATGTCATAAGCGAAGCTGAAGTCAGAATTTGCCAGTAAAAGCTCAGTCAACGTTAAAATAAATGTTCAGGTCTGTTTCTAATGATAGAAAAGCCGATAGCAAACCTCACCAACCTATTCCTAATAAAAATATATCTCCAACCAGATTATGGGACAGCTTTCTGCTTACTACTACATCATCTTTGCTGGTATTTTTGCTGCCACCTTGTCTTCTGCTCTTGGATTTCTCGTCTCTGCTCCCAAAGTGTTTCAGGTAAGAAAGCTGAGCAACAGCCTTCCAAACATCACCCGTTATAAACTCAAAATGTAAAGTTTCCAAGCATATTTCAGAAACACTTTCTTTCTCTCTTTCTTTCAGTGTCTGTGCAAGGACCAAATCTATCCGTTCATCATATTTTTTGCAAAGGGTTATGGGAAAAACCATGAGCCACTTCGGGCCTATGTGCTCTGTTACCTGATTGCTGTGTGCTTCATCATCATTGGTGCGTCTATGGTCATTTTTTTAGACGGTTTAGTTTTTGCCCTTCTTTTAGAGCTTTGGGATTCCTTTTTTTCAAAGACGATTGTTTTCTAATACTGTTTACCTCAACAGCTGAGCTGAACAACATTGCAGCCTTGATCTCAAACTTCTTCCTGTGCTCCTATGCTCTGATAAACTTCAGCTGCTTTCACGCCTCCTTGATGAACGCACCTGGTACGTTTGAAATCCACATTCATTTTTCGCCATCATTCCTGTTGCCAAATGAATGTTGTATCTTTGTACAGCCACATTTTTCACTTCTTACTGTCAATAATTCATCGTTTGCCTCCCCTTCAATATTTCAATATTCTTCTTTTGATCACTCATTATGTGAAGTAGTCACTTTTTAAAAATGTACTCAGCATGGGGTTTACGGAGGCAGCTTTTGAACGTAGGGCGGTTGACCTCCAAAGGTAAGATTGCGGGTTCAGTTCCCGCCTCGCCCGCCCATGTGTGTTGAAGTGTCCTTGGGCAAGACACTGAGCCCCACCTTGCCTCTGGTGGAAGGTTGGCGCCAGTGTTCAGCAGTGGAGCCGCCACCAGTGTGTGAATGTGTGTGTGACAGGGTGAATGGGACTGTGACAGTGAAGCGCTTTGGACCTTCGAAGAAGGTAGAAAAGCGCTATATAAGTATACGCCATTTACCATTTGATGATTTCAAGTATATTCATCCTGGAGTTTATTTTTTACACTCTGTCTTTGGCTTTTCTTCAAACCTCTTCACCTTACCCCAAAAGTTTAATCCACTGTGTTCTGAATCCTGCAGGGTGGAGGCCAACATTTCGCTACTACAACAAGTGGGCGTCTCTGTTCGTAGCTGTGCTCTCTGTGGTTCTGATGTTTTTGTTCACATGGTGGGCCGCTCTGGTTACCTTAAGCGTCATCATCTTCCTGTATGGATATGTCAACTACACGAAACCAAGTGAGTCAAAAGTGGAGTTTCTGTGAAGCCCCCAAAGTAAAATATTAAAAAAACAAAAGGTATCAAGTCAAAGAAATTGTAGCTGGGAAGTATAATGTCATTGATGATCATCATGGCTCTGATGGAGTAGGGAGAGGAAGCCAAAGATTGTTAATTTTCTGAGCTGTCTTCACTTTTCACTGTTTCTCAGTGTTTCAATCTGTCTCAGAACGTCAACAAGTTATCGGTTCATGATCTTTCAAAAGAAAGCGTTTTAACAAAGCTTGTCCTTGTTGAACTGTTGTGTGACCAAACTAGGAGACAGGCCGGCTTTGATTTGGTTAGGGCATCTGCTTCTGGAAGTAGTGGCAACTGTGAGAATGACTGGTAGTGAGGCATAAACCGTCAGATTAGCTAAAAGGTTCTGGATAATTTCAAAAGAGCAGCTGATTACTCACCTGCCCTTGTGCGTTTATCAATCTCATCCGGGCAGGACAGAATATGGTCTGTCTGAACAACATTGCAGCCTTGATCTCAAACAGGTTCTAAAAACAGGTTCTGTTTTTAGACGGATTTTCTCTTGGGTAAAGGTCTCCATCTAAGGGGGGTACATGCAGTGACCATCAAGATAAATATGTGATCTCTGGTAAAGGTGTAGGCGAGGACATCTGTGTTTGAACCTCAGATCTCAGTAGAGATGCTCTCGAGAGCCCATCTTTCTGACAATGTGAGTCACAATCGGAATAAAATGTGGAGCTCTGTTGTCAGTTAGGTGTGATGACTGCCTGTGATTTGAGAACCATCAGAATGATCGGACCTGTGCTAGCAAAAGCATCTGCAGAAAGGACGACACCTGACCAACTCAACGTCAGGTGGCATGTTGTCTGGTCTACAGTATCTAAGGGTTTGTCATTGCAGTTTTACATGAAAGTGGTTGTCCACCAAAAGAAGATTTGGTTTCTCCAATTTATAAACTAGAGATCAAAACTAGATTGTTCATGAATCCTGAACTGGAGTCTGGATCTGTACCCTTGCTAATTTTAGCTCAATGTTGTCTTTATGATCTTTCATCTAAATACTATTCCATGCACAGCCTCAGCTGGACTATAATTTGGGTGACTACATGATAAGTGGTTCTGCGAGTCAGCCCTGCAGCAGACTGGTAGCCTGTTCAGGGTTCAGCAGCCCCATGACCCCGAAAAGGGTTCAGCGGGATCTGAGGGTAAAACGGTGAATAGATGGGTTCTGCAAGACCATCCAACCACGAACATTTATGCATATGAAACATTAAATACATGATACAGTGCATGAAGGTGAAGCACCCTGATCCACTGTGAGCTGCTATCAGCAGTGATCATCAAAGCGCCTCAGTCATGTCTCTTCTTACATAATCAGAGATTTTCCAGGTTTGAGATTGAGATAGGAATGGCTGAATTTATAAATATCTACATAACACCTTGGACGATAAAAAATTTCACTAATGAAATATTTCATTTTGATCATGTACAAAAAATATTACAATTGCCGTTATAATTATTATAACTAAGAGTGTCCATTAATTTGTGTGTCGTTTAATTTTTATATTTGTCTCCCAGAGTTAAACTGGGGTTCATCCGTTCAAGCAGGAACATACAACTTGGCATTGTCGTACTCTGTCTCTCTGACTACTGTGGAGGATCATGTGAAGAACTATAGGTGAGTCTCTGCACAAATGACTTCAAGTAAAAGCTCATCATAGAATCTATCTATCTATCTATCTATCTATCTATCTATCTATCTATCTATCTATCTATCTATTACAATGTTTACTTTTAAGTTAATTTTTCTTCTTAGGCCTCAGTGTCTGGTCTTGACTGGACCGCCAAACCAGCGACCTGCTCTGGTTGACTTTGTTGGTTGTTTCACGAAAAACATCAGCCTCATGATCTGTGGAGACATCATCATGGTTTGTTTGCTTTTCCTGTTTTTGCTGTTGTCCTTGCATTTTTTTAAAATAATTGTTTAGTGTTTATTCGCTGTGAAAGGGTTGATCCACACCAGAGCTGGTTTTCTTTTGACAAATGTAAAAGCTGTACTAAACTCTAAAGCGGTCCAGAGAATCCTGGTTCTCTTAATCACTAGAGTAGGTGATTGAGCTTTGAATACAGACAAAAAATGTTTAAAGACTAAAATAAAAAATAAAATAAAAATGTCCACAGAATGTATTTAGTCATGTAATGGTGAAACAAATGTCTCATAATTAAATGAGTAGCAGTGAGGAGTTTTGGTCCATTCCAGTCTATGCTTCCCTCCTGACACTGATGTGCTTGGAGAAAAGAAAACCAAATGAAGACAATAAACTTATCAACATTCCTGCATCTTCAGACTGAGCCAAAGGGTGTTTTCTGATGTAAAAAATCCTGAGAGGTTTTATGCTTCTATAGTTTGTCTTTGGAAGCAATTTTGTTTCCTCAATAAAAACGATTTTTCTGATTCCATCAGGAGAAGGACAGAAAAACTCGACCAGACAACATCACAGACGTGATGGTGAAGTGGCTGAACAAGAGGAAGGTTCGAGCCTTCTATACTCCGTTCATCGGAGACAACCTGAGAACTGGAGCTCACTATCTGTTACAGGTACACACAGAAAGTGTTTGCAGTAGTTTCACACTTTTTTTACTGACATCATCATCATCATCATCATCAACCATTTCTTGTTGTTTTTCACATGTAAACTGAAGAACTGAAAATGAAGGTCTATGTTTAGACTGACCCTGTAATAATGTTAAAGACTGACAATAAAGAGAACACAGTAATGATGTTATGCCGTTGTTTCAGGGTTTTATGATCAGGCTTTACATTAATCCAGGAGTTCTGGAAGTTTCTTTGTCATCTTTTTTTGTGTGTTAAAGGCTTCTGGACTTGGCAAGTTAAAACCCGACACTCTGATTCTGGGCTTTAAGGCAAACTGGAGGAACAGCACTCCAGAGAGCATTGATGACTACATTAACTCCATTTAGTGAGTCTGTCAAAGCTAGAAATGAATCATTTGAAAGCAGCAACTGACAATGATCATGAGGCTACTTTGACCTTAAACTATCTGACTTTAAAACAATTGACAATTCATTATTCCAGACTGAACAACTAGAATCTGACTTTGTTTTTCTCTTCCTGTTCTCCAGTGACACCTTTGACTTCAATTACTGTTTGTGCATCTTGAGGATGATGGACGGCCTGGACGTCACTGCCGACTTGGATTATGAAGGTGATGCTCAGAACTGATTACATTTGTTCAGAACACAGGACACTTTGATCTAAAAACAAAGAAAACAGAAGCTGATGATGTCAATCCTTCAGTGAACGATGGCTTTGAAGCTGACGAACCCGAAGAACCCGTGGAAGACCAAGACCCGCAGAGTAATCAAGAAGACACAGGTGAGAGCTGACTCCACCCACTTATCCAGGTTACACATCAAACTGACTCAGGTTATATCTGTGGATTTGGGATGGATTTAAAGGAATAACGAGATTTCAGAGGTTGGAAACATTACTGATAAATGATGGGTTGAACTCTGAAGAGTGAGAATTTGTAGAAGCTCGGTTGGACCCTACAGTGTCAGGATTGTTGTCTTCTTGCAGATGCTGACATGTCTGATGAAGGCAGCAGCGATCAGATCAACACTGTGTTCCAGAACGATCAGGGCAAAAAGACCATTGATGTCTACTGGATAGCTGATGATGGAGGTTAGTCTGACAGGGATCCAGCCCGAGTTAAGAGCTGTCATGCTTTCACACTTTCCCCACACAGAAACAAACGGCCATTCAAGTTTGATTTCACTTTAAAGATGTTTCTTCTCATTTTAAGGTCTGACTTTATTGGTGCCCTACCTGCTGACCAGGAGGAAACACTGGCGCCGCTGCAAGGTTAGAGTCTTCCTTGTGGGAGACGAACAAAACGAGGAGGAGCAGCGCAAGGAGTAAGCTCTCCTGTTCTCAGTCACTGAATGAGAAAAACTTTTGGGGAAGGTGCCTGAGTTTCATTTGTCTTGGTGCCTTGGACAGGAAAACCAAGAAAAGTTTTTTTTTCCCCACAATTGTGACTGAACATGTAACATAAATTTCTGCATCAGAACACAGATAATAGAATTTTCAGGAGACAGATAACAAAGTTCCCTTAAATGTGAATCTAAGACCGTTCATTTTGTACTACTTTAGGATTTAAAAATAAAAAGATCTTTGTTATTGAGGTATGTTCTATCGAACCATCATTTCCAGTGCTGCGTTCCGTGTACTTTGTCCATTAGCTGTGAAGTGGACCTGACATGATCTGTGATGTTTTTCTCAGGATGACCCTTCTGTTGAATCGTTTCCGCCTGAATGTTAAGGAAATCATCATCATGACGGACAGTGAGAAGCGTCCTCAAGCTAAATGGTGTTGTTCACACTGAGCACAAACACACAAAATCCATTTTCCAAAGAACATTTTTCACCAGAAGCCACAAAAACTGAACATTTATTAGTCCTAGAGTGTTTAAACATTTAGAAATGCATGCAAATGAGTTCAAATAAAACAGCAGTTGATGCTTTTTCTCCAGTTTACAGGAAATTGTCTCTTTTCTCTCTGGTGCTTTTGTTCTCCAGCTTGACCCGGTTTGTGGACAGCGTTGCCCCCTTCAGGCTGTTTGATGAACAGCAGGAAGGCGTTTCAGTGCAGGATCTGAGACAGAGCGCCCCATGGAAAATATCTGACAAAGAGTTTGAAGTGTTCAGGCAAAAGGTCAGTTTGTCTGTGTCCAAAGTTAGCGCATTAATGACGTTACTCTCATGCGTGTTCTTTCCTTTTTGAGTCACTTCCTTCACTGCTCTCCTTCCGCAGTCGGAGAGGATGATCAGGCTGAACGAAATTATCCGCAAGAACTCACAACACACTGCTCTGGTGCTCGTGTAAGTCTAACGTTTACTAAAAACAAAATGACGTCCACAAACTCAGACAAGTAACAAGTTAAGGAGTCAAAGCTTGGTTTACATGTCAACAGAGAGTCCTTGTTGTTGATGGAAATGTGTTTTCAGGAGCCTTCCTGTGCCGAACAGAGACTGCCCCAGCGCTCTGTACATGGCCTGGCTGGACACTCTGACCTACGGCCTTCACTGCCCCGCCGTGCTGATACGAGGAAACCAGCAGAACGTCATGACTTTGTACTGCCAGTAAACCCAGAGGAGAACTCCATTCTAAAGGAAAACGTGACCAGAACAAAACTGACGTCCCAAGAACAACCAGAGACTCAAGAACTGTATGACCAGAACTAAAGGTTTTGAACAGTTAGGTCACATTTTCAAAGTTTTACCACCTTCTTTTGGTTAAAAAGTTAAGAACTTTTTCTGAATCATGAAAATGTCCAAGCCACTTTAACCAACATCCCACCTTAGAAGGACTATAGGCGCTCCGACTCTTTGATCAAAAGCTGAGATGCCCGGCAATCACATAAGCCCAACGTGCTTCCTGATAGGCCTTTCACAATATATCGCAAATTTATCGTTATCACAATATCAAGCTGTGCAATACCTATATCACAAAAGTTGCCGAAAATTGCAATAAATGCTTACCTTAAATGTGCTTCAACAATCTTATGGCACCTTGAAGTATTTAATGACTTAAATAAATCCTTTCATGCATTTGACCAATCAGATGGGGCCCTTTTATGCTAGATGTTCTCCTATGTTGATGAGGGTCATTTGGAGTTTAACTTTTAAACTGTTGCAGTGAAATGGAAATTCTGTTTTTGGTTGTTTTGCTATTTGTTCATATACTGCAAGTTAGGTCGTCATCACAATATTAATCACTAAGATCGCTTATAGCCAGTTTTCCTCATATGGAGCTTAGTTCCTGAGAACAAAGCCTTTTTTTTCTTAGAAATAACAAAATGAAAATCTCCTCTAATAGAACTTTGTCTGGAATTTCTGTAATAATCTAGTGTAAAACTAACTTAATATCTTCTTGCTTTCATTACTAGTTTGTTATACAAAACGGGAACGCTCACATATTAATGAGATGATTACTGGGACATAAAATACAACTTGACTCTTCCTTGTGCGAGGAAATTTAGATTCTCACTACATTTCTTTTGGAAACACAGATTTTGTGAATAAAACCAAAAGATAAAACAAAAGGCCATTTATATTTAATAACACTGTACTTATGTTCAAAAATGTCAGCATAAAGACTTGTAATAACCAATTTTTTAAGAAATTCTATATAAAAACAATATACTTATATTTGGTTAAGATTTCTCTATGGGTCGCATTTAGATATCAAGGGTTGAATAAAGGAGTTCAAGGGAGAAGGGGCTGCGGAGGTCTCTGGTCTGTAAGCGAGTGTTGGTGGGGGAGTTAGCCACAGGATAGCACTGTGGTGTGACATGTAATGGAAAGTTAGATGTCTTGTTAGATCATTGCAGGAATCACTGAGATGATTTTAGCCTGAATGGGAACATAAAGGTCCGAACTTCTGTTGTTGGAGAAAACTCCATGCTGGGATCCAGAGATATTTTCTTTAACATAGAAACAGACTCCCAACCTTCTGTGGAGCGATCCCCAAAAGTTTCAGGTTGTTGGTGAAGATGTGGTGGATGAAGGAAAAGGAGAGGCAGGAAATGTTTGGGTTTCAGTTGTTGAGAATTCAGAATTTGTCATATTCAAGAAGAGATGAAGATGACTTGTCTTGTCATCTGGTGGAAAAAAACGGGACGAGTTATTGTCAGTATAAAAATGATAAGAAAAAAACATGTGAGGGAATGACAGAGCTGAGAGATGAGGAATACTGGAGACAGAAAGGGGCCAAGAACAGCACCCTGTGGAACATCAGATGAGAAGGCATTGATAACTATAATTCTCTTTCTGCTAGTTTAAAAAGTTTGTTCAAATAAGCACAAGAACTGTACCAGGAACACTTGTTCACTGTGCACAGACGTAAGACATTTACTTCATAAAAGGCGGCAGAAAGACCCTTAGTTGTAGGAGTTTAGAGGAAAGTCCTGTTCAAAAACTAGACTTTGAACCTGCCTGACATACAGATGGGTCTTATCCCAAAAAAGCACAGACACTCAGGCAGCATCTTTAAATAAATCTAGCACTGAGAACGTGAATCTTCTGTCCAGGATGAGTGATTTAGCTTATTTTATTGAATGTCTTTTTTAATAACTTTTGTGCTATATCAATGCAGACATTAAATTTGTGTTGTTTTTGTGTGTCTTTCCTTTGGAATGGTGAACATCTACATGTGATGCTACTTTAGCTGCTGTTTTCATTTAAACTGATTCTCCAAGTCTTAACAATCAACATTTTTTCTTGATCAAATCGAAACTGTATTTGGATTTTGGAAGCACATAAAACATGTATTCTTCAATATTTTTAAATGTATTAAATCCATTTGAAGCTTTATATTCAAATATTTCAGCTGTTCGAATAAATATCACTTATGTTTCATACTGTTGTTGTCTAATGAATTAGTTATGTAAGTACCTTCATATTGTGCTTCATTAAGTCAATCCAGAAATATGTATCTCCGCTGTTTTAGGAAAACTGGCAGAGGGTAATTAATTTAATTAATTTATTGTTAAGACACTGATAAAATAGTAAATGTAAATTATGAAAAGAATAAAATATATTTTGCTTGTTCATTCATTCATCTTCTGCCGTCTTATCCCTTTCGGGGTCACGGGGCTGCTGGAGCCTATCCCGGCCACTTGTGGGCGAAGGCAGGAGACATCCTGGACAGTGCGCCAGTCTGTCGCAGGGCCACAATCGCACACTCATTCACACTCACACCTATAGACAATTTAGATTAACCAAGTAACGTATGAAACATGTTTTTGGACGGGGGGAGGAAGCCGGAGATCCTGGAGAGAACACATGCATGCACGGGGAGAACATGCAAACTCCACACAGAAAGGTCCTCCACTGATGTTCTGTTTCAGGTCCCCCAGCCGGGAGGTGAGCCAGTAGCCTTCTTGCTGTGAGGACGCCACCGTGCAGCCCGTATATCTTCCTTGTCTGTTTCTTATTTTTGATGATTTTCGAATGTTTCAGTCAGTGCTTCCTTTTCCAAGTGTGTACTTTCACCAGACAGCAGTGGATGCAGTTTATTTTTTTAGTATAGGTTTTATTTTATTTTTTACTTCATAGACAAATTTTTGTGTAAAACTTAGAATGAAACTGTAGCTTAAAACAAGGAGCTAATAGTCTGCGTGGGGGGGGGGGGGGTTATAATAAACAATTTCTTTTAAACTCTTCTCCCCTAAACTTTTTCATGCTCTCCCTTTATTCCTTGTCTATTGACTTGAAGAAAATCTAAGTATTCTTTTTATCTATTTATTGACAAACATGAAATAATTCAAGTCCTAGAAAAAACACCTCTTGCTTTCTGAAATGCTAAAAGGGGATATGAAACCAATTTTGAGATCAAATTTAAAAAATAAATTCAGAATTTTCCGAATTCTAGTTTTTAGTCATGTGAACAAAGGTCAGTAAAAAAAAACACAGAAAAATAAAGAAAACATCTGAATGAAAAGAACTTTCTGCATACAAGTTTAAACATTCAAACAGAAAAAGTTGTTTGGCTGCATAAAATTCCTCTGCAGTTTAAATTATATAAACATTCAGCAAATTATACACCAAATTTTGGATTCAGAATACATTTAAAATGTCTTTACAAGTTTAAACATAAAATTCAGAAACTTTTTGAAATTATTTCACATTTAGTAAAAAGTAAGTATTTTTCAGAGCTCAGTCTTCTTTTTCTTCTACTTGTTGAAGACTTTTCCATCAGTCTGCTGTTTCCACTTCACCTCCACTCCACTCACTCCATTCTTCTCCAGTTTCTCCTGAAGCTGAGCATAAATGTATTTATTAGAAACTTGAATGCATTTTACCATGGAAGCATTTGTGTCTCATAATTAAAATTAAAATTCAATACCAGAAATGCTTTTTCATTTTCAAAGTGAAGCTGCATTTGTTGACACAAAAATAAAATAAAAAAGCAATCCACCAAACGACTTTTTCTGTTTCTTCTTCCACACCGCTCATTCTGTCACTTTTCATTTTTAGAATAGAGAAAAACACTGTTGTCTTTCACACAGGTTTCTACTTTTGTTTCATTTGCGACCGACGCATCAGAACTCTGCTCTGCTGCGCCTCGAGGATGAGAAGACTCCTTGCAGCATCTTTTTTTGTCTCATCTTTAAGCCAGTTTGGAAAGCAACGTGACTGCAACAATGAGGGCATGTTTGGACTGACCGATCCTCAAATCTGCCCTAGCATGCGTGCGCGTATGTGCCAATTACTCCGTTTTTTTATTTTTATGAATCAACCTCGGTTTCATTTCATTTAATGAAGCGACAAATGTCAAAGCCTACTGTCAGAGATGTAGGAAAAAATTGAGATGTTTAAATTATTTAGCAGCAAATGTTTGAGACATTGTGGCAATAAAAAAAGTCAAAGAAATTCAAGCAAGTATAATCTGAATGTAAAATAAAGCATCTGTTTTCTCACACTAGATGCCATCTAGTGTAACTATAGCTGTTGTCTCCAGATCAAAAAAGAAAAAGGAACGCTCCTCTAGTGACAAACGACAGACATTACTTGCTCTGTTGGCTTCTTTTAATAAACAACATTCTTTAGCTCCAACACGTTACTTCTCGTCTTCAGAACTGACTTTTTACACACACAAGCCCCCTCTAGTGGATAGGAGGGGCAGTGCTGGTGAGTTTCTCCAACAATGGTTAAGACACCACCATAGCAAAAGTGTTTTGACGGACAACATCTATGTCATCTATTTACATTTGAACTGACTTAACTTATCAGTACTATAGCACCTACAAAACCTAAGTAAGGAGGGTTTCTAAAGTCCAGTGATTCTAATTAATTACCCAAAATGGAACTATAATTTAATAAGTTCCTCCATTACTGACAAAAGTAATTAAATTACAGTAATTTGTTACTTTGTAATCAACTACCCCCAACACTGGTCCTAGTATAAGAGATTCCTGGTATATAGTTTCCTCACAGCAGAACAGCTAAGCTATACAGTTATTTTCTCATCCCCATTTGCATTGCGTGTGGGGTTGTGGGGTGTATGTGAGAATAGAGTGAATAGTTTTCATTTTTCCTATTTTTACAATTTGCCATCTGTTTGTTTTTCATTGTAAAGCTGCTTACTTTATCCACAAGTGTTATAGAGAAAAACATTGGGGAAGTATTAAATATTGATCAGTATGAACTGTTTATATTTGTTCATGGTGATGCAGAAAACAAGTTACTGCTGGAGTTTTTCCATAAATAGGATCCGTCTTTATATCCATGTGTATCCACAGATGAAAGTGGGGACCGTCAATAAAGTACACAAGAACGTCCCAGACAAACACTATCAATTTCTCAATACATCATGAAACAATAAACCCTAAAACATCTCAAGTCCTCATTATTGTTAAACTGGAGTAACACAAGTTGTAGATTCACCCTTATCTCTTCGCTTTAGAACTACAACTGTTTTAGTCTTAAAGAAATATCTAGAAAAACAGAAAGGAATTATATTTAAAAATCCGAAGAAAAAAAATCTACGTCACCACAAAAACCCAAACATTTCATTTTGGTCAATATTTAATACTCCCCCAACGTTTTGCTCGGTAATGTTCGTGGGTAAAGTATGAAGAACAAGACAGGTTAGTGCCCAGCCTGTTAGCAGTTGTTTGCTTCTGAATTACATTGAAAAAATGACACAAAAACCCCTGTTTTTTTATTGAAGACAATACGCCTTTATTCTTACATGAATATTGCGACTTCAACAAAGAACCACTGACCTGAGAAAACCAAGACGAGCAGCTGGATCTTCTCCATCATGATGCTTCAGTGGACTGTAGAAGGAGACTCTGGATGGAAACACCATGACTGATGTCTGTGTCTGAACACAGTGAAGGTCTGGGAGTATTTTTTCATGGGAAAGAGTTTGAAAAACTGAAAGGATTTGCATTGACCCACAGATGTTTTAAACATCAGGTTACAGAGAAACTCCTGATTTTGTTACTAGAGTCATTTACACGACAGGTTTTGTTTTTCTCAACCTTTGACTCTAAAAGTTTACCAAAAAAGGATGGAGCCCCAGGAGCAGAAAAGAGGTTATTAGAAAAAAACTCAGATATTTCAAAACTTTTAGTCTCTTGAGTCCTTAACAGAGGATAGAGTTGAAAGTTCAGCTGACTTTGACAGGATGAGGGACCGTGATGATCAGGATGGTGATGAAGTAAATCCAGCAAACAATCCAGATCCGTAAACGAAGGTCAGAAAACCAGGGATGTTCTGCTTGGACCCTCTGCTCGACACAGACTCAAGTTTATGAACCAGATGTCCGGTAGCACTGTTGAAGCTGCTAGTGTACATATTCAGAGGATGCCAAAAGTTACATGACCACACAAACAATGCCTCATCACGTCAGGTTCATGTGGAGCAGTTCACTGGAACTTTGAAGGAGAACATTTACAACATGGCAACAGAACATACAACACCACTATATTAGACCCTCGATTCAAAATAATAGAGTTTAGAGTAAAAGATGCCGTTCCATTGGTCAACGCAGAAGGCAATTGAAGATTAACTGTTAACGCCATCGGTACGTCTTCTTGTTTTCGAAAGCAGTCCCAACAATATTCAGTAAAAGACAATAAAATGTTAAAAATAAACAAAGGGTAGGTAGCTGTAAAATCCCCTCAAATATTTTCTAAATAGAAATGTTTTCAAAAGATTTTCAGTGGACGACCATAATCACTTCTTCACCTGCTTCAACACCTCAAGGCCAAAAACACGCTTTGGGTTCCTCTCCAGTCCTCAACCCTTCACTCTCCAAGAACAGCAGGTGAGGAGAGAAGTGAAGGCTGTGAACGCTTGAAAGGCTGCTGGGCCAAACGGTGCAGATCAGCGGACTGAGGTACTGACAAGATCAACACCTCCTTTGCATGGGCTGCTGTCCCACCCTCCTTAATAGGACCCATCACCATCCCAGTCCCAAAGAACACAGTTTTTAAGGATCGTAATGACTACAGAACAGTGACACTTACATCTGTGGTGATGAAGTGCTTTGAAAGGCTTGTTCTTCAGCTTTTCCTCCACCCTGTCACTGAACACTGGCGGTGAAACATCTTCTAACTTTTAAAACCAAGTCCAATGACAGCCCGTAACCCTCGTGCTAGACACTTTAACACTGGGAGTTGGGTCATCTAGAACCCACTAGACCACATGTGTCAAACTCAAGGCCCGGGGGCCAAATGTGGCCCTCCATGTCATTGTATGTGGCCTGCAAGGGCACAAAAGTTTTTAATTTCTTAAAATAAAAACCCAAAATTGGTGTGTATTTCTTCATATCTAGGGGGAATCAGATTCGAAATTTCAGATTGCGCCACTGTACTGAAACAGTGTCCATATCGCCTAACCTGACAGAATCAAATGGAAAAGGATTTATGCTAGAGGAACAAGCAAACATATGTTTCCTATGCAACTGGAATCTTCTCTTTAAAAAGTTATGGTAAATGAATAATGAGTTATTTAACAATAAGAAGTAGTTACATTTATTTTTCATTGTATAAGTTATATCTGGCCCTTTGAGGACAGCCGCTATGGTGATGTGGCCCTTAGTGAAAATGAGTTTGACACCCCTGCACTAGACAGTGCTCTGAACCTTTTTTCTTCAATGATTTGTGATCTTCACTGGTGTCCATGGATTACCTGAAATCTTTCCACCTTTATCCCCCTTTGTCATGGTAGGAAGAACACGTCAATGTAGGGTGGGGGTCATCCAAGATAGCACAAGGGTTAAACCTACTACTATGATGGAATCAACCGGGATGAATGAGAGTCTTTATGGACATCAACACTCCTGCTAGCTGCAGAAATATCCACATGCCAACATGTACACAAACCAGATAGTGTTCACACGCATACTTATGCCTTCAAACCAACTAGTGTGAAATATTTCATTCGTTCAATCATGCCAACTGTTAGTGCAAAGGTGAGCTAACACCTGTGCTCAGGTGAGTGTTTATGTTCTTCTAAAATAGATGGTGGAATGTGAAAAGGAGGAGGGAGAGTGCCCAGCCATCCCCACACCAAGACCCCCGCCGCAGCAGCAGCGGCAGCCAGAACCCCCCAATGCCAACCGGCAGCAGGCAGGGAACAACCGCCCCCCGGCCGACCACATTCGCCACCCAGGCCAGGGCCAGCAGGACCGCCGCGAGGCCCCCAGAGCCAGAGAGCAGGGAGGCATGGGGGGAAAGAGAGCGCCGCCCCAGCCCAACCAGGAGAGCAGCCCCCCCGCCGCGCTGGGAGGGCCCAACGCAGGGCTCCACCCGAGAAGGGTGCCCACAGCCCCAGACGAGCACCCCATCACCACCAAAGAGTTCTGGGCATCCCCCAACCCCACACTGCAAAAAAAGAAAAGTTTGTACAACTTAAAATTGTAAGGCAACAAACTTCGGTAAAATTTTGAGTGAAGGACCTAAGGAGGGGACCTAAAGAGAAGAAGGACCTAAACTCAATATTTTAAGTTTTGTGTTGGAGTTTTCAAACTAATTTATCTATGTTCTTCTAACTCAGTTGTAAGTTGTATGAACTTAAAAGTTCAAGTTAAATTAACTTTGAATCGTAAATTTGACCAACTCAGATGTAAGTTACAGTGACCTAAAATGTCAAGTAATCCTAACTCTGAATCTTTATTTTTCACAACTCAGGCTTAGATGTACAAACTTAATTTTCTAGGCTGTAACAACAGTAAATTCCAATTATTGGTGACTTGACCAAAGGTTGAAATAACTCAAATTTGAGTTTTAAGAGCAACTCTGTTTTTGACTTTGAATTCAGTTACATAATCACACATATTTTATACCTTGCCGCATTTTCGGAGGAGCAAGGCAGGAGAAGAGCACCCCGGGGAAAAGGGGTGTTGTAAACATGGCCCGACCAGGCTCGGCCACAGTTAGAAATTTGGCGGGGCCCAGAGCTCAGGGGCAAGGACCAAAACCCACCCCACAGGGATACGGACACCCCGGGCTTAGGTGTAATGTGAACCCCCCCACGCGCGCAGGGAGAGAGCACCGCCGGGCCCAGGAAACCGGCACCCAGGGGACACGGCCGCCATTGCCAAGGGCCCCGTACCCCCCACCAGGGATGGGGTAGGGGACAGATGGTCCTAGGTCCCACCTTCCTTGCAAAATGTGCATGTGTTTGCGTGTGACCATGAAGCAGCATAGAGCAGCAAGTTTACTGGTTGTGTATCATTACGGTAAGGTTCAAATGTAGTACAAAAAGGGCGGGGCCTGTCCACACACACGGTAAATACTTATATAGCGCTTTCTACCTTCTTACGAAGGCCCAAAACGCTTTACAGTCACAGTCCCAGTCCCATGCACCCATGCACACACACATTCACACACTGATGGCGGCTCCGCTGCCAAACACTGGCGCCAACCTCCCACCAGAGGCAAGGTGGGGTTCAGTGTCTTGCCCAAGGACACTTCGACACATGGGCATGCAAGGCGGGAATCGAACCTGCAAACTTATGATCATGGGTCGACAGCCCTACCGCTGCACCACGGCCCTCAATAACTGGTGTGTTGATAACTCAAATGTTATCAACACACCTGCTAGCTGCAAAAATGTTTTTCGATTTGAGCCAATCATGAAAAGAAGACCAAAACTATTTTACATGAAAACATTTAAAGAAAAGATGTTCCACAGTTTCTACATCATTTCCAGAAAAGACACAAACATCACTATCCCAGTTAAAGCGAGAATGTAAAAAATGATTGGAAGGGTAAATATCATTTAACGGGAATGCTCATTCTTCACTAATTCTTAAAGGTGTAACCTCACATTAATGGATTACTCAACCGTCTCAACCTATTCTCTAAATCTTTACATTACATGAATCATGAGAATGTCCAGACATTGTGTAATTTAATTGATCTATTTAAACTTTTGTAATAGACCCTTATTTTTATTGATTATTTTTTAAGTCATATTAATAATAATAATAATAATAATCCATTTTATTTAAAGCGCCTTTCAAGAAACCCAAGGACACTTTACAAAACAAAGGTTAAGGTTATATTTGTTTTTTGGCTACCTTTATCTCAGAGTTGATATTGTTGTCATTGACAGACATGCCATGATTGATTGTTGAATATTTGCTTCAATTAAAAAAAAAAAAAAATTTGGTGCATTCCCTGCGGGCGCCACAAGGGGTGCTCGGGGGCGCATGGGTGCCCACGGGCACAGGGTTGGTGACCCCTGGTATACATGTTGTGCGGCGATCCTGAGTGCCCAGAAAGGCGCCTTATAAGTAAAATGTATTATTATTATTATTATTAATTGTCAGTAAGTACTCTCATGTGATGCTGAGTGGTTACAGCACCTCCTACTGGTGGCCATGTGTAACACACCCAACTCAAACAAATGTTAGTAAAATGCAAAGAAAAAAAGGGGTACACAAATACACAAAATACACACATAAAAAAGAAATGCGGGCTGCATAAAAAGAAAACATAAGACCTCTTAACCTCACAGGGTGTAGAAATATAGAAAATATAATACCTTTATTTGCCTGTGTCACAACTGTCTGATAACTACGTGTTATTTTTAAGCTGACTTAACTAAAAAAAAAAGATTTTCTCCACACCTTTTTCTGACACAAGGTGACCCAGAAACCTCAACTGCCGTTTGCAAAAACGGCACTTCTTCATATTCAAATTAAGATTGGCTGCCTGCAACTTTTGAAATACAGCGGCCAAATCTTTCTGATGGTCTTCTTTTGTCTTTGAATACACAACGATGTCGTCAATGTATACTAAACATATCTGTCCTCTCAACTGTCCTAAAACTTTCTCCAGCAAATGTTGCTGCTGTGTTCCGCAACCCAAAAGGCATGCATTTGAATTGGAAAAGACCCAGGTGTGTTGTAAAAGCAGTGACTGGTTTACTTTTGTCGTTCATCTCTACCTGCCAAAAACCTGCCTCGACATCTAAGGAGCTAAACCAGGAGGCGCCTTCCAGTGACTCCAAGATGTCATGAACAAGTGGCATAGCATATGCGTCAGACAGGGTCTTGGCATTGATTTTCCTGTAATCCACACAAAAACGGTTGGACCCATCTGGTTTGTTCACTAGGACTACAGGAGTTGACCAGGCTGACTGCAATGGCTCTTTGATGTTTTCTTGCAACATTTTTTCTACATGTTCTTCAATCACCTTCTTTAAAGGAGAACTTCTGTAAGCTCTACTTCTGACTGGTACATCATCCTTTAAGAAAATAGTGTGTTTCTCCACATTGGTCTTCCTTAAAACTCCTGATGTGACTGTAGGCCAATCATTAATAAGGGTTTTAAGCAACTCAGGAAAATCTGTGTCATAGGTCACAGGGTCAGGCGTGGTGGTGGCTGCCCAACAGGGAGGAAGTTTTCCGGGCTGAAGAGCACAGTAAAGCTGAACTGCTGGCGGAGGGGTTGGCTGAGTAGTGATCTCTGGACAACTCCTGTGTGGGAAAACTGAACTCATGATACCCGTAACCTTGGTCGGATCTTAAGCCGTATGAATTCTTAGCTAGATTGAGAATGGCCCAGGATCTCAAAAGAAGGGTTAAAGGAAAAGCAAGGTGTACATTTTCCATTATATGGACAGACAATAGCCACTGTCCCTCTTGACCTTCCAAACAAACAGTCTTTTTCCCCAGGGCTTGATGCACTGTTCCATCTGCCATGACAAGCCATTGTCTTTCAGCTGGTTGAATGCTTTCCTCGTTCCGAGCTAATTCTCTCCATAAACCATTCCTCATCAATGTAAAAGTGCTTCCAGTGTCCACTACAGCCTCCACTTTCACCCCCCGTATGGTGATTGGGATCATTAAAAGTTTCGGCTCACGACCTTTATGTGGGTTTTGTTTTCCCACTGTGACACAAATTGCTCCCTTTTGCATCATTTTCCGGTCAGTTTGTCTTTTGGGCGTTCTATCAGCACCAGCATGCACCTTCTGACAGTACTCTTTAGCTCCTGAACAGTCCTTCTCCACCATTTAACCTATTTTCACCAGCTGTGCTACCGATGTCACAGCCCCACGCAGACAGCCGGCCACCTTGGGTTTGATGTTATTAAGTATCCACCGAACTATCTCTTCCTCTGTCATCTCGCGTTTCCATTTTAGACACAAAGCTATAGTCATAGGCAAAGTCATGTAAACACTGCTCCGGCCTCTGCACTGTTGTTCTTAATTGCTCTTCCACTACACTTAAATAATCAGTTGGAAAGAAAGCAGATAGAAAAGCCTCCTTGAATGACAACCAATTATGCACAACAGGTTTGGTGGCTTTCCACCAACTTAAAGCGGGTCCCTTCAGGACCGCAGACAGGGCTCCTAACAGTTCGTTGTTTGATAAGGGTCTAAGGTCAAGATAGTTTTCACACTGTTCAATGAAATTCAGCGCATCCAAGGTCTGCGGACCATCCAACCGAACGGGAGGCTTGGAGTAAAAGGATGTTGCACCAAACTGAACTTAGTTGGTGTGAATGACAGGGTATGGGTGATACAGTGAAATTGGATTTGGTGGATATGGCTACTGTTCGCCAAGGTAGAGGGGTACTAACAGTCCAAAGTTTCTTAGTTGTGTGACAATGTCACATTATACTGATGTGTGCAAGACATAGGTAAGAAAATTCTTTTGACATGGTGCCGTCAGTAATTTATGTTTTGTATATAAAAACGTATGTATGTACTCCTGCTGTGGGGAGAAAGGGTTGCCTGTTTTTTCATGTAAATTACTCCATAAACAGAAAAGAATCAAAACTAAATAATGGGGAACGTCATCAAAAGACTATGTAAGGGGGTGATGACGAGACAGCGGGGCCCAGCTGACTTCCTCGAAAACGCCGATGAGGGGTGTGGCGCGAGGATCTCTCCTGTCACCTGCAGGCCGCGAATGGATGTTTGGAGTGAATTCTCTGACTTTTTCGGATGCCGATGGCTTTAACGGAAAAAGAAAGAAACCCACCGGAGCCGGATCATTAGATCGACGGAGGAAGCATTACCGGGAGGCGTGGTTCCCACAACAGACGTGTTTCGTGATCGGGAGCAGGAGAGTTTGCTGCGAGACGCCACGTCAGCGATCCTGGAAGAACGCTGGTGAGATCCAACCATATTTTTTTAGTTACTGGTATACCAGAAAATAGCGATCGCTTTAGGGCTATATTTTTTTTCTCTCTTTATTGACTCTCCTCATTTTTTGGAATTATTGACTTTCCGGAAGAATCGAACTCTATGAATGACTAAGGCTGAGCACGCCTAATCACCTGAATGTTTGTTTTTGAATGGAACACTGATCATATTGTTTGGACTGACTATAGCTTCATTTTGGCTGTTGATTTATGCACGGGCTCTGTCGGAAATTTTCTGTTATCTGCAAATTATTTCTCCGCATTAAGACGCTCTTTTGTGTTGAACCCCTTTTCGTGTATTTATTTATTAGTAACAGGACTAGTTATCCTAGTGAATTGTTACAGTTGGTTCTGCCATTTCTCATCCCTTCGCAATAAACAGTTCACCACATCCTTCTCTAGTTTTTCTATGCTGGACATCAAAGTGTTTTCTAACTTAACAGAGCTAATGTCCACATACTCCCTGAAATTACTTTCTCGGTTAATGGAGCGCGTTACTGATGCTCTGAAAGTTTCTTCTAATCTAGATCCTTCACGTGATCTTTAAGTGCTGCCACCTCCTGAGCTAGACTGTCATTCTCAGTTTAACAGTTTTGTTCATGTGTATGAGCTTCTTCTGTCTCAGCAACTTCCACCTCAGCAGTATCATCCACATCATTTGAGGGGTAACGTCAGCGGCATCCCACAAATACACAAAATACATACATACACTAAAATAAAAAGAAAACATAGGACCTCTTAATCTCACAGGGTGTAGAAACACAGAAAATATAATACCTTTATGTGCCTGTGTCACAACTGTCTGATAACTACGTGTTATTTTTAAGCTGACTTAACTAAAAAAAAAAGATTTATCTTGACTGAAGCAAATAATTAAGTAAGATCAAATTAAAAAAGTTTATCTTTCCAACGTCCATATGTGGTCTTATCACCTTCTCACGGTGGAAAAAGTATTATCTGAGCTTCTTCATCCACTAAATCATCTTCAAATGGACACGCCATGCTGCTTCACCTCTCTGAAAACAAACTAACCTTCAACTAAACCTGCTCCAGACCAGGTTATGTTCAGAGCATGAGTTGCCATGGCAACTTGACATACCCTGAAACATACCTCTGTTTTTGGAACTGAAAGCTGAGGTTATCTGCTTCCTTAGCCTCAAACTTACCGTGGTAACTAACATAACCTGCTTTCTTAAATACCCCCCAGGAAAGGAAAGTAAAAAAAAAAAGTGTACAAACTATTTTTTCTCACTTAAAACAAATTAATCAAATGCGTGCACCCATTGTTTATTTATTTTAAGTAAACAAAGTAAAAATGAACTTAAAGAAAAATAAAGAAATACCAACACCTATGTGGTGGTTTGAGGTCAATGGACAAAGATGGGGGGGGGGGGGTGTCAATGTAATAATTTGCACAGACTGCACTTGTGTTGTGTCTTCAAAGAACAAATAAAATGTGTTTTTAATCAAATGTCATGGTACTAATTTGTCAGGTTCTGTCTAAAAGATCGTCATACACGTGTAAATTTTAATTTGTGAAAGTTTTTTGGTTTATGATTTGAATTTTGATAAATAAGATAAATAAAAACCAGCACCAATGAATTTTCCTTTTTTTTATTTTTTATTACATTTTCCATTTATAGCTTGTGGCAAAAACTGAAAGATTTCCTGTGGAGAACTTTTAACCCAAAGTCCAGAAGGGTAAAATCTAAGCAAAATGCATTAAAAATGTAGTTCTCAGACGTGGGAACCAAAATCATTTTCTAGGCACTTTTCCTTGGTTCCCCTTATCCCTTTAACTGTTTCCTCAACCAAATGGTAGACCAGATTTAGAAAAAAATATATTAATAAAAAGATTGATTGTGCGTATTACTCCCCCAAAGAAATAAGCAACAGAATAAAAACTAAAAAAAAAAAAAAATTTAGTCTTGTTTGGGTAGTTGAAGGGTTAAGGCCTAAATGTTCTCAGCAGCCTTTTCAACACATGTGATCCATCCATCCATCCATCCATCCATCCATCCATCCATCCATCCATCCATCCATCCATCCATCCATCCATCCATCCATCCATCCATCCATCCATCCATCCATCCAATCTTTGTTTTATCTTTTTTATCTATCTGAAAACGTACAATCTTAAATAACTGTTAATTTATTATGTAAGCAGAAAAACTACACTGCTGTAAAAAAAGAACATGAAACTTTTCATTCAAAACTTATAACTAATTAAAAAATATAATCAAATTCACAATATTGCATTAGGTTTAATAATAATAATAATAATACATTTTATTTCAAGCGCCTTTCAGGTCACCCAAGGTCGCTGTTCAAGGTTAAAAACACAAAAATCAGAATAAAACATCAATAAGAAATTAACAGAATAAAACATGAATAAACATAAAGATAAACATCAATAAGACATAAAAACAGGACAAAAACAGGATAGAAAAACAGACAAATGAAGCAGTGTCAACTGAGTGGATTGTATGATTGTTTGAAGAGATGAGTCTTGAGTTTGGATTTGAACAGTGGCAGAGAGTCAGTATTGCGTAGATCGGGGGGAAGAGAATTTCATAGCTGGGGGGCGTAGCGACTGAAAGCTCTGCCCCCCATGGTGGCAAGATGGGCAGGTGGGACATGGAGTTGGCAGGATTTTGGAGAAGCTGCAGTTTCTTGAGGTTTATTGGGCAAACCAAACAGGAGGGAATTACAATAATCGATTTGAGAAGTGACAAGACTATGAACAAGTACAGCAGGTGTATGAGGAGTGAGAGAAGGGCGGAGACGAGATATATTGTGGAGATGAAAGCAGAACGGGTGATTAATTAACGGGTGTTATTAATATGAGATTGGAAAGAAGGACGACACCCAGACTCTTGACCTGAGGGGAAGAAAGGACAGAGAAGTCGTTGATGGAGATGGAGAAGCTATTGGATTTGGAAATAGTAGACGAAGTGCTACAAAGAGGACTTCAGTTTTGGAACTGTTGAGTTGGAGAAAATTGGAAGAGAACCAGGAATGGATTTCTTGCAGACAGAGGGTAAGGGAGGAAGGAGGAAGTGATGAGGAGGGTTTAGTAGAAATGTAGAGCTGGGTGTCATCTGCCAAGCAATGGAAATTAATGTTGTGTTTATGGAAGAGAGAACCAAGAGGGAGGATGTAAATGATGAACAGAAGGGGACCTAGGACAGAGCCCTGGGGAATACCAGCAGAGAGTGTTAAGATGTTTGACCTGTGAAATTTAATCTGGATAAATTGACTACGATCAGATAGATATGAGGAAAACCATACGAAAAATTAAGTTTTTATTTTAATGAAAGGGTTTATTTTTCAGAGCTCAGTCTTCTTTTTCTCCTCCTTGTTGAAGATTTTTCCATCAGTCTGCTGTTTCCACTTCACCTTCACTCCACTCACTCCATTCTCCTCCAGTTTCTTCTGAAGCTGAGCATACATGTTGTTAGGGTTATTTAATTATCATTTGCTTACACTCTATTATCACCATGATATGTAAGTCACAGTTATATCTTTCAGTAAGAAAACAGTGACCTCAAAAGCTCTGATTATACAAGAATATGATGTTCCTGTACTGCTTGATTGAATGACCTACTTTTATGTTATCAACCCTGGCCACCAATAAAACCAGACTGGATACACTGAGAAGGCAGAATTCCTTTGTGAAAGTTCCCGCTGTCACAGACCGATTCTCTTTCTGCAGAAGTCTAGCAAAAGTTCTCATCTCCTGTGTGGTTCTTCCCTTTATTAAGGAAAAAGTCAGAACCCTGACATCTTGGTGCCGTGACCCGGATCTCAACATACCCACCGGAGGTGGAGTGAGGATGACGCGCTGAAGCCGTGCACGCCCGGACAATATAGGCAGTCCGGAAGAAAGTCCCGGGAAGTGAATTCTTCGCCGGGCCAGCGTTATAGGTCTAACCCTCATCTGCCAGCGGTTGCTTGACGAGATCCGACCGGAAATGATGAATCACAGGACTGAGTGAGTTTTGGATATGATCACATTGTTGAGAGTAAAAATAGCAGAAAAGGTTTCTGGCCAAAACGGGTAACCAGTCCCAGCATGCAAAAGGAAAAAAGCGCAAAAAAAGAAGCAGAGGTATTTTGAAGTATGTGATCCGGTATGTGAAGTTAACCACCTGCTGCTTAACACCAGCAAGACAAAGACAAAATCATCACCAAGATATGTTCGTCACAGTTCTATCTTTCAGTAAGAAAACAGTGACCTCAAGTTCTGATTATACAAGAATATGATGTTCCTGTACTGCTTGATTGAATGACCTACTTTTATGTTATCAACCCTGGCCACCAATAAAACCAGACTGGATACACTGGGAAGGCAGAACTCCTCTGTGACAGTTCGCGCTGTCACAGACCGATTCTCCTTCTGCAGAAGTCTAGCAAAAGTTCTCATCTCCTGTGTGGTTCTTCTCTTTATTAAGGAAAAAGTCAGAACCCTGAAAATGTTTTTTTCAGAAGCTTTATTTGTTTCTACCAGAGTTGAAACTGTTGAAATTCCAGACTCACCTCTTCCAGCAACTTTGCTTTTACAGCAGGATCGTTCAGATCTTCAGAGTTTTCCGTCTTCAGTCTCAGCTTCACCACACGCTTGTGTGTGATTACTGAATGAAAACAGAAGGTAAAAAATCATAATTAGAATGAAAATATGGATGACGATGAGAGATGTACACATTAGTGTAAAAGGAATCTCAGTTAGAATAATGTAATGCTAAACTCACCTTTAGGACCGTAGCAGATAAATGGTAATTTGTTTTCACAAGGATAAAAACGCCACTCATTTCTGTATTGCCAGTATTGACAGCCACATCTGGCACTGATTACACCAAGTTGAAAAAATACATTTATTGGCTTTTGGTAGAAAGAGAAGTTGCTCCCATCAGACCAGGAAATGTTTGAATCTCTATAAAGACCGATCCATAGGTTCTGATTAACAGGCACCACACTATAAATCTTCTGCCAGTCTGTGTCGTTCCTCACTGTGGCCAGGTCTTTGAAGTTCTGTCTGCAGTATCTCTGAGCGCTGGACCAGTTCATTCTTTCATTCACAAAAACATATTGAGGATTCTGCTGGGTTCCTGAGGATTACAGAGATAATAGAAGGGATGTAACGGTTTATTTCAACAGCAATTTAATTTATATCATCATTTGTAATTGCTGATCCGATTCATGGTCCATTTTCGTACATTTTGAATGATCTAATTCACTAACCTACATGGATCCAGGACATCTTTAGCCAAAAATTCAAGCAATGTGACTCAGAGATAAATACCTCAAACTGAACAGTGCAGTTTTTGCATTTTTCTTTATATTTATTGTATGTCTTCAAGATAAACAAGTGTAAATTAAATATGTGTACAAACAAATAAATATGAATGAACGTCAAATCCATTCACACTTTAGTTTCATAAAGTTTGAGTTCACTGTTGTTTTTCCACTTCCAAAGAATCCAAAGGGAACATTAGAACATTCTAGCCCACTTCATGGTTACATGTCTTTGCTAAATTCTAAGTGTTTCCACACATTGGACACGTTGTCTGGTGGAATGCACTCGAATGTTTTTACGTTATGATAAAATAAGCCTACCATATGTTTTTTCCTAAAAGTCTTACCATTGTTGCACACAAAAGGAAGTAATGAACTGCAGCTTGAATCGGACCACTGGTGATACTGGTAATTTTGGTAATACGCGTAATACCAGTATGCAGCCAAACAAATCTGATCACTACGAGAATGTGATGAATCTTGTGTAGTCCAGTAGCTGTTGCCTGTAAAGCTTCCATTGAATCCCTCAGACCATCTCCAGTTGATTTCATTGTACAGACCGATCCAAAACTCATTACTGTAACCAAAAGATGAAATGGTGTTTATGAGTTGGTCCATTTCTTCAGAGTTTTCAATGGTGGCCAGATCTGTGTATTTCTGTCTGCAGTAGGTCTGAGCTTCAGTCCAGTTCAAAGGTTGATTAACAAAGTGGTACTGACGGATGAGGAGGCAGGAGGAGAGGATGAAGATCTCTGTGAGAAAAAACATCTTTGATTCAGTGACCGACAGTAGAATTTTCTTCCTACTTCATTAGAATCGGACAGAACGTGATGTTTTTAGTAAATAGTCAAACGGTTCTTTCCTCAGTAACAATAAAATCATACTGGATTAAATTATTTTGGACTTGATTCCTGGTGAGACAAACTTCAGTGTCATTTTTGAAGGAAACTCTCAAATGAATGAAGTTTGTTGAACTATCTTCATAATAATTTTAAAATCTGGAACATCCAGTCTCAGAGGGACCAAAGAAACAGATTGATACTTGTTTCCTGTCTTCTCTGACACTAAACCATCACAGCAGATGATTGAGACATTAAGTTTCTTTCTGGTAGAAGATTTTTCCAGTTGGAAGCAGATTTTGTTTCCACATTTGCCCAAACTATTTCTCAGTGTAGAGATTAAAGTACATTTAAGCATTCCTCCACCTGAGCCAAATTTTGAAGTGAAGTTATAAAATGAAAACAATGTTAATTGATTTGCCTTACAATGTTTTTACTTACCCGACGAAACATGGATGAGCAGCAGGATCTTCTCCATCATGATGCTTCTGTGGACTGTAGAGGGAAACTCTGGGATGGAAACACCACGGCTGATGTTTGAGTCTGAACACAGTGAAGGTCTGGGAGGATTTTATATTAAAACAAATATAGCAGGAACATACTGTAGAGATTTGCATAGTTCCATGAATGTTTTTAAACAAAGTTTAAAATAACCGAATACAAAGAGACTCTTAGTTTGCAAATACAGCTGATTTACATGACACGTTTTCTCTCCAAAGAGTAGAGGGTTAAAAGGTCAGCAATGTATTCAGGAAATTGGCCATGCAAGCTGAATGTCGTCTGCATACAAATGATTAGAAATGTGGCTAAATTTACTAATTAGTTTCCCAAGAGAAATCATATCTGAAATGAATAAATTAGGGCCCAGAACCCTGAGGAACAGATATGATATACAAGATATGTTTCTCTTCAGAGGTTAATGAACCTACCAGGTGAGGAGACAGCTGGAAAAAATTAACCAACGAAAGGCTCCTGGCCCAGATGGCATCAGCCCCAGGATACTGAAGTCCTGTGCCGCCCAGCTATCCACAGTTTTCCAGCGTCTCTTTAACCTGAGCCTCAGTCTGATGAAGGTGCCGGTCAACTGGAAAACCGCATGTCTGGTTCCTGTCCCCAAGAAGACTGCACCCTCTGGACCCAGTGATTACCGTCCTGTTGCCCTCACGTCCCATGCAGCTAAAGTGCTGGAAAGGATTTTGTTGTCCCACCTGAGACCTCTGGTGAAACCATCTCTGGACCCACTTCAGTTTGCCTACCAGCCATGCCTAGGGGTGGAGGATGCTGTTATTTACCTGCTGCAAAGTGCTCATTCTCACCTGGATGGAGGGGGGCACTGTGAGGGTCACATTCTTTGATTTCTCCAGTGCGTTCAACACCATCCAGCCCTGGTTACTGGGTGAGAAGCTGCAGCAGATGGGTGTGGACAGTGCCTTGGTCTCCTGGATCATCGACTACTTGTCAGACAGGCCGCAGTTTGTCCGGTTGGGCGGTGTCCTGTCTGACGTGGTGACAAGCAGTGTGGGGGCCCCACAGGGAACTGTGCTCTCTCGCTTCCTGTTCACTTTGTACACCAGTGACTTCCAGTACAACTCAGAGTCATGCCATCTTTAGAAATTCTCTGATGACTCCGCGGTTGTCGGCTGCATTAATGGTGGGCGGGAGGAGGAGTACAGGGAACTTGTGGATATCTAAAGAATATCTATAAATTCGTGAGATGGGCTGGAGCAAACCACCTGCTGCTCAATGTGGAAAAGACCAGAGAGATGGTGATGGACTTCAGGAGAAAACCACCAGCTTCCCAGCCTCTCAGCATCTTGGGCAGAAATGTGGCAGAGGCAGAGGAGTACAAGTACTTGGGAGTAACCATCGACAACAGACTGAGCTGGAAGAGCAACAGCACTGCTGTGTATAAGAAGGCCAGCAGCAGACTCTACTTCCTGAGGAGGCTGAGGTCCTTCAACGTGTGCAGCAAGATGCTTGAGATTTTTTACCAGTCTGTTGTGGCCAGCACTCTGTTCTTCGCAGTGGTCTGCTGGGGGGGGACAGCATATCTGCTAGGGACAGTAATAGACTGAACAAACTGATCCGAAGAGCCGGTTGTAAAATGGACACGTTTGAATCTGTGATGGAGAGGAGGACTTTAAATAAGCTGGTATCAATCATGAATAATCCTGAGCATCCTCTCCATCCTGTACTTGACGGTCAGCGGAGCTCCTTCTCCAATAGGCTAAAGCAGCTTCGCTGTCACACCAACCGGTACAGGAGATCTTTCATACCTCACTCCATTGGACTCTATAACTTGTCATCCATGTGCAATAGATAGTCATTTATGGTCTGTTTGTTTTTCCTCTCCTGATGTGTCACGCAATACAACTGGTCTTTTTCACTGATGTTTCTTTCTGATTGATTGTTCTGGTTCTCTGTTGTCATCTATTGTTTGTATGTTTGTATCTTTAGCCTAACGCCGACGCTGCAACAATACAATTTCCCAAGCTGGGATCAATAAAGTATCTTTATCTTATCTATGGTGACATAAAAAGTTCTTCCACTGAGATTTGAGACGAACCAATCTAAAATAGAGCCAGACAGACCATTATCATCTCAAGGGCGTCCAATCATAATGTGGTGACCAAAAGTATCAAATGAAGATTTCATGCCCAGAGGCACAAAGACAATGAACTGGCCAGGATATGCCACCATGAGCACCTCATTGGAGACCAGTAATAGAGCTGTTTCAGTAGAATGATTTGCTAGGGGGAGGGGGGTATTTGCTTTAGACATATAGGGACCTGTCACAAGAATGGACAGATGGTTGGTTACAATTGCAGCAGGTTTTATTAGCACAACTATAAATCCAAAAAGCTAAATCAGGGTCAGACAGCCAGCAGTCAATATCTAGCATGGGAGGATCAGAGACTGAACAGGAGTAGTCAGGTGGGTGGTCACATTGGGTCCGTCTTCTGCCTTGACCTGTTTGGGATGGGCCGGTGGCTGGAACAGTGGCGTTCGGGGTATTCTGGGCTTCTTAAAAATATTTTGAAGTACAGGTGAGACTTTCGTTGAAATCATAAAATCCACAGTTGCAACAAGTGTCACCCAGAACAAGAGGGCAACCCCAACTTGTCCCAAGCCCAGAGATGGAGAGATCCCAAACAGGTTATCTATCAGGGGCAGATGGGTCTCTTTTTCCCTATGGGCCTGTTGATGAACCTGCCCATTCTGCTTTAGGCTTCAAATTCGCCATTCAGAATTTTACATGTCACTTAAGAAATTTCCCAGTGTGTGTGTGTGTGTGTGTGTGTGTGTGTGTGTGTGTGTGTGTGTGTGTGTGTGTCCATGGATACAAGCAAAGACAGCCCACACAGCTCTCTGAACTCACAATTCAGTTTGGTTAGTCCTTCTCTGCTCAACAGCAGAAGACTATGAAAGTGGAGACAGTGGAAAAAATGGCTGTATACTGAAAGTATTATGCTAATTTATACTGAATGAAAAAACATGTTCATTATAAAAAAGTTAAATTACTGAGTGAAATTACTCTCAGACATGATGTGAACTACAGGGACTTGGGGGCCCCTTCCTGAAGAGGTGTTTCAGGAAAGTTCCCCCCTTGCAGAAACCCTGTGTTACGCCCCCGACAGGCAAACCTGTCCCAGTCTAGAGGAAATCAAAAGGGGCCAAAACATATGGACGATGGACACCAAATACATTTAGGAACACAGTTTATTAAGTTGTAGAAATAACCTGTGTCCTGTAAAACAAAAAGAATTAATTACTGTGCTGGTCCCAACAAAAGACAAAACAAAGGGATTGGAGCCTTGGCCAAACATAAAATAATTCAGGGAGACAACTGACCCAGCCACGTTGACCGTCGGAGTCAACAGCTCCCTGTTAAGGCTGCCTAACAAAATCTTACTATTGAATGTAAATAAACAAAGCCAGCAAATAAGGACTACCAAGGTCCAACTCCTCTTTAGGGTTCAGGAGAGGGGAATATAGTGGCAGACAGACATATGAAAAGTGATTACTGTTGGTGGTGAACCACTGTCTGATTTGGTTTGTTCTGTGGAAGCTTTCATCGTCCCAAATGATCACAGAAATGTGATGTGCAGGCCCAGGATGGTGTTGTTGGTGGTCCAGGAGGATGTCTTTTAGCTAAAGTGTTGTTGTATTTGGTAGTAAGGATTTCTGGTATGGGACAGTTTTTGAGTAGAGGTGTCTCAGCCTCTTAGAGAAGGATCTCCACTGTTTGTCCAGAACAGAACAGTCACCTCCTCTCCATCACTGTTTCAAACGTTTCCAGTTTTCAGCCAAGGACAGAACCCGCCTTCCTGATCAGTTTGTTCAGTCTGTGTTACGCCCCTTTTAATGTCTAGGGGTACCTAGGGGGCATAACATAAAAAGTAATTGTTTTGGCTACCAAATTGACTTTAAAAAAACACCAGAAGAATGTCTCCATACAAAAGTTAACACATTTATTTACAAATAAATAAACAACAACCAACAAGAACTAAAAAGTGAAGCAAAAAGGCTTGAGGGTGAACCAAGGGCAAAATAACAAACAAAACCCCACCTAACTGAAACTTAGCGTCACTGACTCCAAAGCTGCCCCCCAGCAGACCACAGAGGAGAACAAGGTGCTGGCCACCACAGACTGGTAGAAGATCTCCAGCATCTTGCTGCACACATTAAAGGACCTCAGCTTCCTTAGGAAGTAGAGTCTGATGCAGGCCTTTCTGTACACAGCAGTACTGTTGCTCCTCCAGCTCAGTCTGTTGTCGAAAATGAGCAGAGTTCTTTTGCAACTTGTGGTTTAGCAAATAGAGTCAGCAGCGGTTCGGTTTTCTTGCTTCTATAAAAGGTTTGTGTCAAACATTTGTGTTTGTGCTGTAAACATGTTTGACATTCAAATGTTCAGTAAAGGACTTTCAGGAAACAAATGTTAGAAAAACACGGTCTAGATTTGCATCTTTCTAGTTCCTCTGAGTAACTTAAAATAACATGCAAATGGATTTGTGAAGGATTTGCATAACCTTCTTGATTACTTCTCTCTCTACACCCTCTGCAGTTTGGCACCTGAACCAAGCAAGTGAAAGGTAACAACATTTTCCCTAACAAAAGATGACAAGAAAGCTTAAAGAAAATTAGCACATATCGTATTTAACAGAATGATAAATGGACCGACAATATGGAGGGAATTGCTTCCTGTGTCTCCACTCTCCTCCATCATGAGTGCATGTCAAGTCCGTGTCATACAGCCATTACTTACATTTTGGTCATTTTTTGGTCTTTGGTAATACATGGGAGATAAATATAATTAATAATAATAATAAATTGTATTTATTTTTATTTCATTTATTTACTGTCTGGAGACTCAAGGTCGCCTCACAGTACACAAGATTTTAAAAAAAGCATATACAAACACAACAATAACACAAATAAAATTAAAATTAAATTAAAACAGCAGTTTAAATGTCATGAACTGAATGCATGATGAAAAAGGAAAAGTTTTAAGATGTTTGAAGAACTGAGAAAAATAATCCATATTTTGTAGATCAGAGGGGAGGGAGTTCCAGAGTTGCAGGGCAGAACTGCTGAATGCTCTGCCCTCCCATGGTAATGAGACGTGATCGTGGAACAACCAGTCAAAGGGAGGAAGAGGATGTGAGGGAGCGAGTGGAAGTAGCAACAGTCGGGAACTCCGAAAGATATGAAGGGGTGAGGTTGTGGAGGGCTTTAAAGGTTAAAATGAGGATTTTGTAAGGGATCCGGTGAGGTACTGGTAGCCAATGAAGCTGCTGTAAGACGGGTGTAACATGGTGAATGGAGGGGGTTTGGGTTATTATTTGAGCTGCTGAGTTTTGAACCAGATGACGCTTCCAGAGTTTTTTTTTTGGAAGTCCAGAAAGAAGGGAGTTACAATAATCAATACTGGAGATGTTATTGATGTGGGCAGTGAGGTAGAGAGTGGTGTCGAGGATCTTAACCTAGGGGAAGAGAAATATGGAGGAGTTGTCGAAGGAGAGAGAGAAATTTTCTTTTTTTTGAAGAAGCACCGCCAGCTCTGACACACAGTCCTTTAGCAACCATGGTGATATTCCATCAGGACCAGCAGATTTCCAACCATTGAGCCTCCTGAGCTCTATGCACACTTCCTCTACACTTATAGGTGGTACAGCATCAGGGCTGGAGCTGGAGCAGGCGCTGCTGGGTGGAGGAGAAGAGCAGGTCACCGCAGCAGAGGTGTAGGAGCTGCCACTTGGTGGAGTAGAGGAACCAGTCACAGCAGCAGAAGTCAAGGATCTGCCACTGGGTGGAAAAGGGGAGCCGGTCATAGCAGCAGAGGTGGAGGAGTCACTGATGGTTGGGTATGGGTGAGCGTGTACTGAGTCAAACCTATTATAAAAATGGTTGAACTCATCCGCCTTGGCCACATCACCAGGCACAGTCCATCCCCTCTCCTTAAAGCCAGTAATGGCTCTCATGCCGCTCCAGACCTCCCTAGTGTTCTTATTCTGCAGCTTCATCTCAAACCCAGATTTGTAATCCCTCCTGGCGCGCCTTATGGCTCTTCTCAGATCATGTTGAGCCACCCTCGCTTTGTGCCGATCACCAGTCTTAAAGGCCTGCTTCTTCAGATTTAACAGGTGCTTCATACTGCTTCTAATCCACGGCTTGTTATTGGGAAAGCAGCGTACCTTTTTCAGAGGCACTGCCACATCTGTACAGAAGTGGATGTAATCAGTGGCACACACCACAGCCTGATCGATGTCACTGTCACTGTCTCCCACCAGCAAGTCCCAGTCAGTGGATTCAAAACAGTCCCTTAGCGTGGCTGCTGTCTCAGGAGTCCACTGCCTGAAGGATCTGGTAGCTTTAGGCAGCCTCATCACACATGGCTTATATGATGATCTGAGCCGAATGAGGTTATGATCAGACCAGACCTACCAAGGGGGGGTAGAGCCACTGCAGTGTGGGCAGATCTTAAATTCACATAACACAGGTCCAGAGTGTTTTTGTGTCTAGTTGGACGGTTCACATATTGTGTGAAAACCCCTAAGTGAGAGCTCACATCAACATGATTGAAGTCCCCCGATATGATGATGAGCGCCTCTGGGTGTGCAGACTGAGCCCTCGCCGCCACTTCCTGGATGATGTCACACGCTGACGATATATATTTATGCGCAATTATTACATAAATTTTGAGGAATTGTGCGTAAATCTCGCAAGATGAATACACAAATTTATATCTTACTACAAGAGGAAAGCAGAGACAAGACTTAATCACAAACAGCACTGACGAGACACAGGTAAACATGATCAGGAGAGATTGGGACTAGGGAAGTAAAACTCAAAACCATGACATAACAGTAAATCTTTCAAAATAAAACAGGAAACAGAACTCAAACATGACTGAAACAAGACGGAAAGCAAAAACCATTACAAAGAAACCCAAACCATGAAAATTTAGTGGTTTTCCCATTAATTTACGTGTTCTTTGCGTGATTTATTTGTTCGTCTTCTGTGGTTTGAAAGTGGTTCATGCGTAATACATCTTTGGAAGTGAAGCCAAAGGGTCGAGGCCCCATATTCCCCAAAGAAAAAACCTTATTGTGAAATAACAACTGAGGACGGGGAACCGCCCCTCCAGAGGGAAGAGTTGAAGTACGGGTTGACGGCTTTTCTACGGGGTGCCACACAGTACCAGAAGTGAAGCTACATTGCACTAGACGGAACCAAACACCAATGTGCAACTTCACCAGATGCACAATCAGAGCAAAAAAAGGGGCGGAGCAAGCTGGAATGCTTTAGGGGTGTGGTTTGCCTAACTGAGTCGTTCTTTAAAAACGGCTCAAAATGTCAAGTCTTTACTAGATTTTCAAATTCTATGTTCTGATGAGAAAAACGCATCATCTGAAGGCGTAAAAAGAGCCACACAACCCATCATCCGCTTAGAACTGATCTGTGCATAGATAGAAATATATATAATAAATAGTAAATAATAGCATTTTCATGGACTTATCAAAGTTAATTTTCGTGTGTAATTTTACTAAACAGCCACACATTTGTTTTTTCATTACAGAGCATCAATTCTGAACCGCTAAAGATACAATTTTGAGACTAGAAGCTGTCCTTCTGTTTGTGAGTTGCAGAAAGGGGGGATCAAGTGGGCCTAGATAAACATGAAAAATGACTATTTAAGACATTTAGGTTGTTGGAGTTTGGTTAAAAAGGTCATAGTCATCATTTAAAAAATCACTCGGAATGTTTTTATGTAATTAAAAATGGTCATAGAGGGACTAAGAGGAACTGAGCATGAAGACCAAACTCCAGCTGAGCTTTGAACCACACTGGCTGGAGTGTGTCCAACCAAACACCATTTTATAGAGGTCTAATGAGGTTTCTTTATTTTTACTACAAAAAACTATCAAACTATAAATAATCCTATTCATTTTAAATCCAATGGTTCTTTTGAATAAATCTGAAACGTTATGTTGCTAATTTGCAAACAATCTCATAATGAATACTCACACACAAGCTGTTGTGATTTGGTAGATTCCTGTCTCTCTGTCGCCCTCTTCAGGTTGTTTTTGTCCTCTGAATTTTTCCTGCTGGAGTCTGTTTTTCTCCACAGGTGTGCAGGTTCACTGATGTGTCAGAAGTCCCTGATTCACCTGCATCTCCTCTAACTCTGGAGTCTTTTGCCAGTCCTTAGCTGTCTGCTAACTTCTACTGGTATTTAGCACACATATCTGGTAGAAAATAAACTCTGGCCCTGAGATTATGACATCAACATTTCTCATCTTCTTTTCATTTGACTCCTGGATTATTTCTGTGTTTTCTGACAGAAGTGACAACGTACACCACCTGTTCCAGATTCATGATGATTAAACGTTTTCAGCACTACAATACAATGTTTTCTTACAGTAACTGCAAGTATCGTAAAGCAGAAATATGATACCACTCAAAGACAATTAAATGTTTCAATCTTACTCGATAAAATATATGTA
>CM074505.1:12033379-12043679 GCA_037389245.1 Oryzias sinensis | reverse complement strand
GGCTGAGGCTGAGTGGGGGGGGGGGGGGCACATGAGCACCGCTGAGTAAGGGTTTGGAAATGATCATTAGGGGAGAAAAACACATGCGCTCCATCAAGCACACCAAAATGTTCTTCTGTAGAAAAGGTTTTTGACTGTTCTGCATTACTGTAAATTCCAAACATCTCCTCCTGCTTTCAATGCGACAGAAACACTTAGTTTGAAAAAAGTGGATGCAAACTAGGAAGTGATGAAGAGTTCATCTTTGGGCAGAAGAAACTTTGATCCAGCTCCTTTCCTAGATGAACGTCGAAGTTTCAGAGCAGCCTCTGAGCACACTTTGACTCATTCATCTGAAGAAATGTGTGCTGTCATGCAGCCTGATCTGCTTAGAGTTTGGAGCTCTCAGGGGATCTCGACTTGGGGTCTGGGGTGAGGAATTTGTGACGAGAGAGAACTAAGTGGAATAACAAACAGAGTCGTGCTTTGCTGGAAATCTGCAGTGGAGGCCCTCAGGCCAGAGTTCAGCCAAGTACATCCAGGTCCTGCTCAGAATACGGTCAGGTGAGGTCATCGAAAGCATTTGTGGTCTGATTTAAAGCATTCAAACCATTTCCTTATTTCTCTGCCAGCCTCACTGATGCCCGGCTTGGAGCACCATCCCAATATTCAGATATTTTGCATAAAAATGATATTTACACATATTTTTTTCTAGATCTTATAAGACAGCATAAATAATTGGTTCTGGGAAAAAAGAGCTTTATTGTTCAGGAAATCCAAATTAGATTTATTCTAAAATCGTGGTTGTATTTTGTTAGTTGTTGTATTTTTCGGTCTCGCCGTCAGGCCCGGCAGCGCCCAGAATCAGCTGGCTCTGTTCTCACGCCGCCACTCTCACTGATGGGTTAACGGTCTGAACTCTGACTGAAGAGGAGAACTGGATCAGATGTTTGGTCACAGTGAATCCATTTAAAGCCAGTTTTTGAGATCGCCAGGATGTGACATCACCTTTCCAAATATGGGCAGATGGGTGGGAACAAGTGACTCGCCTGTGAAGACTGGTGGATAGGAATGTGTTTCTGCAGTAGGGCAGACCTGAGTTGTTAGAAACAAAAGCATGATGAGAGTGCCGAGCTGTGGTAGCAAAGAACAAAGGAAAATGGCCATTTTAACACATTCTTGTGATTTTTTTTCTGGTGATGAAGGACTTATTTACAGAAAACTGAGTTTAAAATAGCATTTCTACATTTGTCTTCAATTCCTTTTTAGAAATATTTTCAAAATAAGATTGGACATTGATATATGAACATTTTTTAAGACAGAGCTTATTATTTAATGAGGGTGTCCTAATTTCTCACATGACTGTGTATCTGTCCTCCATCATCAGAAAAAATGCCACAAGAACATATTAAAAATTCCAAAAACATGATTTTCATCGAAGTGGGTCTTTCAGCACAATCATGAACATGTGCAAAAAAACTAACTGGACGTTAATCACAAGTGTACACTATCATACACCCAAACTCAAATCCTAACTGTACCGTCCGAGTTCATGCAGAGGTGAGCATGTGTGTGTGTTTCCTACAATCACTATGGTGTTACTGGATCTTTAAGACACTGGCCTCAGAGCAGAAGCACGGTGGTCCGGGACCTCAGGGGTCACCAGGTGACCAGAGACTCAGTCAGCCAGAAGGAGGAAGCAACAAAGTTGCCCTTTAATGCAGCCTGTACCAGCTTACATAGACAGGGATCCCTGTCTGCAGATTCTGACTATGGCAGATTTTGATACTTGTGTCTGGCAACAAAAGTCATGCGGTTCCACAAGAGAGGAGCACCTTCCATCTTCAGGTCATCCAATTTTCTTAACCAGCTTTTGTGTTTTTCATGACATTCCTTTTTTTAATGAGGAGGTCAAGGACTGATCTTTGACTGCTGCTGTGTTTGTGGACATGTTTGGTCGAGAGAGCAAGTAGCCATGAACACAGCCGTCGTTCTAGAATCTGAGAAGATAATCTCAAGCAGATAAGCATGGCAGAAAGGCCAAAACCACAAGAATAGTCACAGTTGACTGTATAAATTTCGTCTTCTTGTCTACATTTGTCAAATTCATCCTTAGTTCTAGGCTTTTGTGTTGAATATCCCTTCCTGTTTTTTTTTGTTTTGACTTTTTCATCCCATCTGGTCTCATTCGGTGTTGTCTCAGATGATCTTGACATACAGTTTTTGAAATTTCATGAGAAAAAGTGTCAAATCTACAATCTTAATCTACGGTGGTTTAATCAACATTTACCACAAAATCACTCGTCATGCGTTCTGAGATGTCTGTAAAAGGAAAGCATCAGTCGGGCATGTAGGGATCTAAATCTGAGACCCAAAACTATCTCCACAGATGTTTGCTCATCTGGATGAAAGGTCAACAGAAACGCTCCAAAGGATCCTTTGTGGGCAGTTTACTTGTCAAGTGGTGAATGTTTTTCTTTAACACATCTGAAAACATTACCTAAAGTGGCGTCCCGACCCTGAACCCGGTTTTTGTTCAGAGCATGACCCCCGTGGGCGGGGGGCAGACTCAAAGGAACTGAAATTTCAAAGTACCAGAGAAAAAAAAAGATGAAAGGACGAGATGAATTCAGAAAGTCTGTCAAAGTGATCAGAGGCTGAGGTTTCTGTTGGCCAAAGAGACGTTTTGCAAAGTCAGTAAAGTAACAGCCGTCCCATTTAACGGATCTAATTGGTTGAAAGTCCCGAGAGACTTTAAAAAACGAACGAAACGCTCGAATGTTAAACGGGGTCAGACCCGAATGTAACGAACTGCGACCTCGTGACAGAAGTGACAGGAAGAGGTCAGGGGTGTCGGAGTGAAGGGGTCGGCCAGGATGACGTGCTGCAGGTCAGAAGATAGATGTTCAGGCGGCGACGCACACGTCAAACCGGGCAGGAGCTTTGGCTGCCAAGGGGACGGAAACAGACATCGATGGAGATGGAAGGAGCAGGTTATTTGAGGCCAAACAAATGATGCAGAGATGCTGATTTCCCTGGAGGCGCTGGGCAAAAAGATTGATTGCAGCAGCAAACAGCCTCATTCGGTGACTTATTGGGGTCTGAAGGACTGATCTGTTTAAACGCTTTCGCTTAAAGCCTTTCAGGGCTTTTGATAACAGGGATAGATAGTGGTTGAAGGGTGGACCCCCACTTACCAGGGGGAGTATTACACTTAGTGGCAGGAAATTGCTGAAGATAGATGACTTCTCCAGCTTTAGCTGCCTTTGCCTAAAGAAACAGATTTTTGTGTCTCTTGCTCACCTTAAACTGTAGACACAGCTCGTCTTCATTTAGTTAATTACCCTCAGTGTATAGAAGTGTCTGGTTTTTAGTTCCTCATTGTCATGTTATCGGTTGTGTCACCCTTTTGTTGCTCCATGAGTTTTCGTTGTTCAAGTTTATTTATTAAATGTCAAAGTTTCTGCCACTAAGCAAGATTTCCTGCATTGTTGATCCCTACAACTCCAGCTATTGGCAGATTGACTTGACCACCTTGGACCCAGCAGGAGAGTTTTTGCCATTCCAGGCCCGATGGGTTTTTCTGCAGCCGTGTTCACGCCCAGCCAATCTGTTCCTGAGGGGGGATTGCCAAGACCATCCTTCAAGCTTCCTGTTCCTGTGGGGGGGTCGCTGGGGCCGCTCCTCTTCATGTGTTTGTTCATAAGGAGGGACGCTGGGACTGCTCCTTAATGTTCCGGTAGGGGGTCTCTGGGGCCGCTCCTTTTCGAGGGTTTGCTCATTAGGAGGGTCGCTGGGACTGCTGTGGCGGGGGGGGGGGGGGGTTGCTCCTCTTGTCTGTTCCTGAGGATGGTCATCATTCATCAGTTGACCGTGTTTATGTCCTGGAGGAGGGTCATCGGGGCCGCTCCCCTTTATGTGTCCTGTCCCTGGGGAGAGTCATCGGGGGCCGCTCCCCTTCATGTATCATGTCCCTGGGGGGAGTCATGGGGGCTGCTCCCCTTCATGTTTCCTCCTGAGGAAGTGTTCGCCGTGTCACCCTTCACTCACAGGCTGCAGGAACCCAAACTGTTTTCTGGACTTTTTTTGGTTATGTTCCTGCAGGTCCCCTCCTCCCTGGTGTTCGGGGCATCTAAGATCTGCTTTTTTGGAGAGGGGGACTGTGAGGATTCTGTGTTTGGGTGTTTGTTGTGTTTCTTGTCATGTTCTGTTTTCCTGGTCATTCTCACAGGTTCTGGTTGATTATCCACAGCTTGTGTCACGATACAATATATACCTCAACACTGTAACAGAGATACTATATCAGAATTTATTTGTCAGAGTACAACTTTGTCTGACTGTTAATGCACCTTTCACGTGAATAAAGCTGAATAAAATGGATTTTATTTATTGATCAGAGCATCAAGCTCAGCAACTGCATCTGATGTACAAGTTGCTTTTACCCAAGTAAATTCAAAGAAATTAAGAAATATCTTTTCACAAAATGTTTTAAAGCCGAAATGCACTTTAGCCAATGAGGTTTTATAAGAATGAGAAAAAAGTTGTTTTTTCCCAACACTTTTTAAATGTGCTATATGTATTTCGCGAATAGCTGCTGGATCAAACAACCAAAGAAACAATGAACAACCTCGCTATTTCCATTAAAATTAGAGATGGATGCTGTCTGGATTTTATCTGGTGCCGGAACATAACTGGTACTTCTAAAAACAGTTCAGGTGCCTGAACACTCCTGGAACTGCTGCTTCAAAAATGAACTGGAACCGCTGCTTCAAAAATGAACAAACATTAGTGTGACGAAGCGGTGTGAGAGGATGAGGGAGAGCGCTTGAATGGGCCTAACATGGTTTATTCTGCTTTCTGACAATCTGCACTGCAGTGCTGCATCTCAGCTGAAGTAAACATGGATTTAACTGCAGAGCACGACCAAAACCAGCACTAAAAAACTGAACTAAACTGCAGAATCCTCACAGCAACAGTATGATAACATTTCACATTCTGAGGATGAACGTTGTTCATTAAACTTGATCCATGCTGATTATGTCTGCAGAACGTTGTGTTAACATAAATAGCCTCCAGCGTTATGTTGCTATTATGTCTTCCAAGTCTATGATAATGTGAACAGATGTTGACCATAATTTGATTACATAAAACATAACAATTGTATCACTTTCACCTACAGTAGCTGCCAATTTATGCATTTCTACTTTATTCTAAAACTGTCTGTAATTTCCATATTGTTTAAAGGACTAAAAAAAAGGTATTTGCTGCCCTTTTCCCGACGTTGAGCCCCTGCCCCTCTGAAATCCTGTGCCCGTCCCTGACCTGCAGCATCGTCTGATCAACAGGAACTGGATCAGTGGGAGGAAAAAACCCAAATAAAGGTTTTCCATATCTGCTGTTGTCCGTCCCACACTCATGGCAGCAATGAATCAGCCCATTCCTGCAAAGAAGTCTTCTCCTTTCAACTTCCTCCACGGACGTTTGCTGGTATTTGAAACCATTTTTTTGTTTTTGGACGGTGGGAGGAAGCCGGAGTGGCCGGAGAAAACCCACGAACACACAGAAGGAACATGCAAACTCCAGTCAATCGGACCAAACGAAACAATTTAGAATTCACGACCTGATGACAAAAACCAAAAGCGATGTCAGGTGCTGAGCGGTGCATGGCCTTAGGAATCTGAGGTTTCATTTAAAGCTTAAGTGATCATGCTCCTTTGAATAAATAAATACGCGAACATTTCCCATCATTCCTGGTTAATTTGGTTTATTTAGGATTTTTTTTTAAAATCTTGTTCTGTCCAACAGCTGAGCTAACAGATTAGATCTGATGGCCTTTTGTGTTGGACAGGTTTTACTATCACAAAAATACGTTATGTAACTGCGAGAAACCAGAGTGTAAATTTGTATAAACCCCTTTTTACTGTATGATTTTTTATTTATTTGTTACATTTAGTGTGTGTGGGGAAGAATATGAGAGGGGGGGTGAAAGAGAGTAAAGGGAAGAAAGGTGGAGAAAGTGGGGGATACAAGACCAATTTGAATTAGTTAATATTTTAAGCTGTAACAATTACACCAGATCTGCTGGAAAGACAAATGTTACATCCAAAGGGGAAATTCTGACACGACGATGAGCGGAAGACATCTGTCCATCAATACACTGTGGGTTAGGAGGAGGGATGAAGCAGCACGTGGGAGGGGAGATACATGCATGCTGCCAAAGTGAACCATGTGTTCATAAGGGGAACCAGATCCTCCCCAGCCCGACCAGCCAGACCAGGAGGGGGGTGGAGGGTTGTATAGATCCCCAGGGTGTGTATTTAAGTCAGGAAAATGTAGACAGTTTTTCGTCACCTTGTGCTTGTTTTGACACAGTGGTTGTCCCGTGGACTCAGCGTGAGCTCTTTATTATGTCACATCTTCTTTTGGTTGGGTTGAGTGAAAATATGGCTAAAGCCTACCACGGTTACCGTTTCACACGTTTGTCCTGTTTAGGGGTCTTAAGATGGTTTTGACTAAAAAATCAGCAGTTTTTTACTTTGAAAATATCTAAGAGTTTCCGTAGAAGTAGAACCAAGAGGAATCTCTGCTGAAGGACCAGAAGGCCAACACATCCTTCACAGACTCCATTGGGATGCAGGGAGCATGCAACAATGATGTGGTTCAAATCATTTCAGAGTCTTCATGAGAAACGCCAGAGAAAAGGGACGACTCCATGAGATAGAAGCTGTATTATGAGCCATAAAATACACTGTTATGACGAGATGGATACCATGCACATATATTATATTTTCTTAGAGTTTTAAACACTGTTTTATTCTAGAAAAGATACTGAGTGAACAGCAGAAACGCCTGAGCGAACCACACCTTTGTTTTAAAGTGTTTGGCCGTCTTGAGATGTTTTTGCTTGTTTGAACCAAAGTTCAGCTTTTGTGCTGATTAAAAAGGAAGCAGACTATCTGAAGAAACAAACTCGAAACCAGGACCAAATATATCAGCATGAACGTCCCCAGAAAGGCAGGAAAACATCAACCGCACAGAAAGCCTCTCACACTGGGCCTGAACCGAGGCTGCTTTCATTTTTGTTCTGTTAAATAATTCAAAGAAAGTTTTGCTTTTACTCCTCATGGTATCATATCTCTGCATGAAATCTCAAACAGGGCACAGAAGCTTCGGCTTCAGCTCTGGGTTTAAATTTAGATCTCCTAAGTGAAGAAGGAAATTCCATTTGCATTTTTTTTCCCAGCAGAATCGGCGTGAAGTTTGTTGAATTTATTTACATTTATGGGGCGTTTCATATAGAAGATTTCGGCTAAGTTAAACACAGCAGGGAATTTCCTGGAAGTTGAAACAAAAAAAACAAAAAAACATGTTCACATCATGCACAGCTAATATGTCATCCTGGACTTCACCAAACCACCATCAAAGCATCCTCTTTGGTGCTTTGGATGCCGTCAAATTTCTTTCTGTTGGACAACGGAAAGACAGAAGTCCTTGTTTTTGCAGATATGAAGGTTGTATGGAAATCAGGAACCTATTTCTCAAGAAACAGAGAGCTTAAACCAAGTTAGTGAGTGAGTGACTCAGGTCTGAATTTCCGTGTTAAAGACATACTTTAACATTTCCATTTCAATCACATGAAGACTCAGCGATCTCAGGTTCAGATTTGAAAGGTGACTGCTGATTGGTTATCTGTCTGCAGCTCATCAAAGCACCGCTTTGGACCAAGAAACCTATTGCATCATAGATTTAGCACAGATTTTCAAGTGCTAAAACCTGATATATCAAATATTTCTATTCTTCTTTTGAAATTAACAGGTGCAGAATCTGCTCAAACTTTTTCTTCCCGAGGCTTTAATTGTAAGCTTATTGTTAAAAAAATGAACTTTCCTAATTAAAACAAGTATGTAGCTCCAGGGTAATGTGGGATCTTAGCACAACTGTTAAGTCATTTCATTATTTAAGGTGCACTGAACATTAAATCTGTCAATCAGACTTTATGAACTGTGTTCACAGTAATTCTTGAACTTGTTTGACACGATACCCATCATCCACCTTAGAAGTGTTAGCAAATTCACAACACCTGTAACTCCTAACCTTGTTCACAAAATGAGAAAAAGGTATACATCTTATCATAACCCAAATATGTTCAGAATTGTGGGAAAAAAAAAACTTTTATTTAAGCGTAAAATGAAAAAAAAAAAAGTTACTAATAAGGTCACCATTTAAAAAAAGATGTCGGGGGGGCTTCCAGTTCTGGACGTTGATGTCTGCAGCCAGGTCCTCTTGGAAAAAAACAAACAATTCTGTGATTACGTTGACTCCCAACATCGTTAGTAACACGTAAAACAAAATAACACAGTCCGACACCGCTACAGGTTAGTGTATTAACGGTACCTGTAACTGCATGGGAGCCTTTTTAGACTATAGGGGCCAGTTGTTCAAAGGTAAGATGATCGGATTTTGGTGATCGGATTGGATCAAATCTTGAAAATGGGTTGTTCAAAAGGGAAAGAAGGAATCTGAAATCAGATCAGATCACAGAATCCAATCCTAGTTCTAATCTGGATCAAACCTTCAGTTTGTGTTGTTCAAAACTTGTCAGTAGGATTTGGATAACTTGAATCCAAAAAAACTGGATTATCCTGATCCCAACAGGGGGTAGGATTTAAAGGTGGATTCCAGGAGGGAAACGTAGAAAAACTTGGTCAAATAATACATTTATTTCATTTAGTGTTTCTACTTTTATTTATATTTTGCACTTGACTTGTGTAACCGTTGTTACAGTGATGAAGTAGATACAGTAGACATAGGCTACCAGTTAAGCTATTCAGTAAAGTAAAAACAACCAAAGCAGAACTGCAGATCCGCCTCCTAAAAGCAGAGCTTGGAAATGCTGGTCTCTCCTCCTCAGATTGAAAAACTCCCTGAACATTCTTTATTTTGTTAACTATTGGACATTTAGCCATTTTATTTAAGACGTTTTCAAAATATCCACAATGTATTTGTTAATGTATATTTGTTTTTTTTATTTTTTGTAACTCAGATGAGGGGTCATAAAAGAAATTATGAACAGAAGTAGATGTTTGTTATTTTTGTGTTTTGTCTCAGAATAACAATCTCTTACAGTGACCCCATGTTGGCTCTTCTACCTGTTCTTTACATAGCTGGTAGCCCGTGTTGTGATATGTTGTCCCATTTAGAGCACAGGTAATCTGGATTTGGTAATCTTGAAAACTGTGTATCTGGATCAGGGTGATCCAGTCCAATGTTGCTTTGAAAAACCGGCATAAAAGTAAAACGGATTACCTGATCCTGCATAGGAAAAAATGTGATTTCCAAATCCGGATCATTTTGATCCAGATTAAACTTTTTGAACAACTGGCCCTAGGTGTTCTTGAGGTGTGCTGCATTTTCTGCTCATGTTAACAGTGACAACAGTTCTGAGAGTACGCAGAACCCTGCGGTGCAGCTCTCTGCCGCTGTAACCCCCCCAACTTTGACGTGCTTTGTTTTGACAGGAGCCATAAAGTTTTAGGAGTTTTAAAGGCTTTCTAAAAGTCTGAGTGTTGCTTTGCTGCTGCTGCCACAAACCCTGAAAAATGCCAGACCAGAAACGAGCCGCCGAGCTAAACCTCCATCAGCGGAGCAACCGCTGACCCAACCAGACTGAGGCGCATCTGTAAACCAGAGCGCGCCCTGAACCGGGCCGGGGGGCTGCAGGACACCAGGGCTGCAGATTTACTGTGGGAGAGGTCTGCGAGCGGTTAACCAGACACAAGCCTCTGAGAGCTTAATTACTAAAACAACTTTAAAGGGGCCAATTTGGAGTTAGCGCCGCACAGAGCCGTCCTTTCACACTGTCACGCTGACCTCACGCATGATGGAGGGCAGCTGTGGAGGTCTGAGCGTCCGATGACGGAGGAATCTCACTGAAGCTCTGAGGCTGAAGATGTTTTTCATGACTGAAGAAGAAGCTAAACAATAACTGGATCTAAAAATGCGTTCACTCCTCTTGTGAAGATCATCTTTGCTCTGCAAATATTTTGTGTTTGAATACCTCTGGGTCAAAACAGCCTGGACCCAAACTGTTCTCACGCTCCATGAGAACCCTCCCCAAAATACAACAGGAAGTGAGGGGTCAGACTGGAAGGAGTGAGTCAGGAGAAGACGGATATCAAGGCACACATCATATTCCACTACGCATGTCAGCCCTCAAGAGCAGGAATTTCCCAGCAACGCTTTATTTTCGGCGCTCGTACAGCAGCGGAGTTTGACCCCATCTCCAAAAATACCACCAACAACAAAGTCCAGGCCGAAACTG
>CM074505.1:11931526-12030650 GCA_037389245.1 Oryzias sinensis | reverse complement strand
CAGAACAAACTACCCAACTTTGAAGCTTTATTTGATTTCATTCACCACTATGGCTCTTTTTGTCAGCGCAGTAGTGGGGGTCCGGTACCAAGGGGGGGGGGGGGGGCTCTTGGATCGGCTGGGCTTCTGCTCTGTCTGCCCCTAGCTCTGGGGTGGGGGGTGCCGGGCCTCCTGTCTTTGCTGGAGCATTCAATGTCTAAGAAGCACATGTTCGTCCAACCCACCTGCTTGTTCACTTCTGCATAAATGTGGGTGATGCTATTACACCCATCTCCAATAGTATGGGTTATGTAAATCTTATGTGTATTTGTTGTCTGTGTGCATACGTTTATTTCAGTCAGTGCTCCCTGTGAGAGAAGTCTTCCTTATAGCATGGGCCGGGTGAATACTCCATTCTGATTGGCTGCTGGGTGTACATTAAAAAGTGATATACAGTACCACAGGATAACCGCACGGACCTTAAATGTTTTGTATCAATGCGCCGGCTTCTTTGAAACAACCTTTAGCTTCATCATTTGAACAAAAACAATCGATAAGAGGTGAACTTTCTCTCTGAACTGATGCTTTATTCAAGTCATCGGAAAGATCAGCATCTATATATATATCGCTTTATGTCACCAAATCTTGACTGCAGCGGTGGTGCGGCGCGACAGAACGTGGACTATTTGTTACATAACAAGTTGGAAAAATTGCAAATTGGAAAAAAACAAGAAATAAGGACAAAAAACTGGTTACTATTTATTTCTTTTGTAAGTGACCATGGTATAAGCGGGTTAATGGCCTTCGAAGTGTGTATTATCCCTTCTTATACCATACCCACACAAGCAAAACCTAAGAGGTTTTATGTTTGCAAGACCCGGGGATCCTCTGTGCCCAATACAAAGTTTCAAGAAATACATCTCTAAATGTCCCCCAGATGCTAAATCTTTTTCTCTGCATCCGAAGCGCTCCGTCACTGCAGCAGCTGAGGTTTGGTACTCCAGGGAACCGATGGGTGTCAACTACCTGGGAGCAATGCTAAAAAAAATTAGTGAAGAGGTCTGTGCATCTACATAGCCCTGTTTTGTCAAACCCCTCTTCCTCTTTTGTGAATTGCCTGCATGTTTATGATTGTTTTTTTTAAGGTGGGTCTGTCGCAGATTTACACAAATCACAGCCTGCGGAGCATTTTTCCGCTACAGTGCAGGCTCTGCACCTGAACTTGTAGTCATGACAACGCGCAGCAACACATAAAAAATAGTCTGCTTTTTGTGAAAAAGTGATCTAAACTGAACAAAAAACAAGAATAAAGTACTAAAAGTGATTGAAAAATATTTTTTTTGTAAATGACCATGGTATAAGCGGGTTAATGGCCTTCGAAGTGTGCGGTTACTACTTTTTAACGCACTTTCTCTAACCTCCGCTTCGCGTCGGACGGTTCAGGCTTCCACGGCGTGCGTTAAAAAGTAGTAACCGCACACTATGTTGGCCATTAACCCTTACTTAACGCACTTCGTGGAAGCAACCGTTCAGGCTTCCACGAAGTGCGTTAAAAAGTGATGATGCACATCGCCCATTAACCCTTACATCATTATGTATGACTATACCTTAAACCTATACATCGCCTTCACACTATGCCAAAGGGAAGAAATGCTAGTTGTGACAAATGCCTCCTACACATACCTTATGCACATTTTTGCTTTTTACAAATATAGACTGCAACTAATTGGATTATGTCAGAATATTTAATCTGAATGAACTACATTGGGATTTGCTTCAGTTAATGACAAGACGTGACACAAATGTATAAACTTTAACAATAAAAAAGCGTAAAGAGGTCAAATTCCTCTAACTGTAATAACTTAAAATATCATTTAAAACATTTTAAATGATCTTTCTGGTGGCTTTTATATTTTTTAAAAATCTGCCAAAAACCATGTTAAGCGTTCGTTAATTCTGCTTTCTAACTTTACTATCTGTGCTTCATAATGAACAGAGTTAGCTGATAATAACATGAAGCCGTGGTTTTCCAACACAGAGAGGTTGTGGAAGGCAGAATTCCTCTCTGCAGTGTCATCAGCCGGAGTTCAGCTCTGCCGTTTCTCAGACGTCTTCCTCGCACAGGGGATGAAACATGTAGTTTAAACCACCTTACATCTTTTTCACGACACCATAGAGTAAGCTTCAAAACTCGTGGAACATAAATCCAATCTATGTTCTGCCTGCTCTGTGGGGTCGATGGACAGTTTGGAGTCATGATCTGGACAGTAAAGGCAGTCATATGACTACATTCTTCCACTCTGAGTGCTAACACTCACATTCCTCGTTAGCTGCTGCACACTTTAACACCTCTGCGTGTCAAAGATGTCCTGCAGTCGGATCTGCTGGGAGGAATTCTGGCCCTTACTGGGGGGGGGGGGGGGGAGTGCTGCGACCCAACCTGTGGCTTTATGTGAGGAAACATCTCTGCAAATAGAAGAACCAGGTTAAACAAATATGGATCATTAGCTGCTGCTGTCAGTGCTCAGTTCTGTTTGTTGATTTAAGTTCAGAATCTCACAAAAAAAAGAAGTGGAGATGAGAATGGCTTGAAGAAGTCCTTTCAGACTGTGAACACTGTTGGTTCAGACTATGTACACACCAGTTTCAGTGTTCCAGCTTTGCACACACCTGTGTTGCTGAGTTGTGCACACACCTGTGTTAGTATTTAGTTTATGCACACACTTGTGTTAGTGCTCATGTTGTGCGTACACCTTTGTGTACCAGCCTCAGGCTTGCACTCTTTTGCGTGTTGTGTAAATGGAGTTCCTTCACATCTTTTTTTATTACATTACATTTATTTATTGCTGATTTGTTTGTGCTCTGCGTTTGTCTGCTTTATATATTTTCTGATAATTGTGTTAATTTATTCTAATGGAGGGTCTACAGGGAAAATGTCCCACTCTTTGCTGCCACCTGCTGTTCACATGAGGTTTGGTATGAATGGAAAAACTTTTAAAACTACACTTTACACAGCTTTGTTCAAAGTACACAACTGATGTATTAAGTTACTGTATAAGTACCGCTTATATTATACTCTATATGTAAAATAAAGTTGTACTGTTTAAAGTTTAAGTGCTTTATCATGGTGTAATGTTAAAGCATAAAATACATATTTTACAAAAAAAAATACTTTTGTATGGTGCATAAAAATACCTTTGCTTTGAAATAGATGTAGATAAACACAAACAGCAACAATAAAAGAAAAAAAGAAAGAAAAAACTTGAATCAAAGTAAATTAAAGTAACTTCACGGGTTCTTGTGATTACTTAAACATGACAGACTTTTTCAATCATTTAAGAGGGCTGATTCCCAGAATAACAGGGTCCTTTACTGCCCTCTAAATACTCTCGTCCAGTGGGACATGCCCAGAACACCTCTCCAGGGAGGCGTCCAGGAGGCATCCGGACTAGATGCCCGAGCCAGTTTTTATATACAATCCATTTGATTGAGATTTCATGAGATTTGAGAATAAAGTTTTTACAAGAAAATACATTTTTAATAGATGAACCCTACTAAAAACCATTTCTAACCAGCCAAGGTAGAGCTGCAGAAAAAGAAAATCAAACATCTGCAGTCAAAGAGTCAGGAAATGTAAAAAGAGAAAACGTGTCATGTAAATCAGCTGTATTTGCAAACTAAGAGTCTCTTTGGATATTTTAAATTTTATTTGAAAACATTCATGGAACTATGCAAATCTCTACAGTATGTTCCTGCTATGTGTGTTTTAATATAAAAATCCTCCCAGACCTTCACTGTGTTCAGACTCAAACATCAGCCGTGGTGTTTCCATCCCAGAGTCTCCCTCTACAGTCAACAGAAGCATCATGATGGAGAAGATCCTGCTGCTCGTCTTGGTTTCCTCAGGTAAGTCAGAAAATGGTAAGGCTAATAATTTAATATTGTTATCATTTTATAACTGCACTTCAAAATTTGGCTTAGATGGAGAAATGCTTGAATGAACTTTAATCTCTAATAATTAATTTGGGGGACTATGGAAACAAAAACTGCGTCCAAATGTAAAAATCTTCCAGCAGAAACAGACTTTTTTTCCATCATCTGCTGTGATGGTTTAGTGTCAGAGAAGACAGGAAAAAAGCATCAATCTGTTTCTTTGGTCCCTCTGAGACTGGATGTTCCAGATTTTAAAAATATTATGAAGCCAGTTCTACAAAATTCATTCATTTGAGAGTTTTTATTTTGAGAGATTGTATCTCCAGGAATCAAGTCCACAATAATATAATCCAGTGTGATTTTATTGTTACTGAGGAAATAACCTTTTTGCTCTTTACTAAAAACATCACCTTCTGTTTGATTCTAATGAAACAGGAAGAAAATTCTACTGTCGGTCACTGAAACAAAAATGTTTTTTCTCACAGAGATCTTCATCCTCTCTTCCTCTCTCCTCATCCGTCAGTACTACATTGTTAATCAACCTTTGAACTGGACTGAAGCTCAGACCTACTGCAGAAAGAAATATACAGATCTGGCCACCATTGAAAACTCTGAAGAAATGGACCAACTTATAAACACCATTTCATCTTTTGGTTACAGTTATGAGTTTTGGATTGGTCTGTACAATGAAATCAACTATAGATGGTCTGAGGGGTTTAATGGAAGCTTCACAGGCAACAGCTACAGCTACGGGACTTCACAAGATTCATTTCATTATCGTAGTCATCAGATCTGTATGCGTGTATACTGGAATCAACAAAATTACCAGAATCGCTTTTTGTACGACTCAAGCTGCAGTTCATTATTTCCTTTTGTGTGCAACAATGGTAAGACTTTCACAAAAAACATGGCAGGTTTATTTTACCATAATGTAAAAATGACCAAGTGAATCACAGTGGGCAACACTCATGACATGAATCAAATTGTTGTTAAATAAACTGTTACATCCCTACTATTATCTCTGTAATCCACAGGATCCCAGCAGAATCCTGAATTTATTTTTGTGAATGAAATAATGAACTGGTCCAGCGCTCAGAGACACTGCAGACAGAACTTCAAAGACCTGGCCACTGTGAGGAACGACATAGACTGGACGGCGATTTCCAGTGTGATGCCTTTTAATCAGGACCTATGGATCGGTGTTTACAGAGATTCAAATATTTCCTGGTCTGATGGGAGCCTTTTGTCTTTCTACCCAGCATCATTAAATTTTTATATTCAGCCTGGCGTAATCAGTGCCAGATGTGGTTTTCAAAATGGGCAAAACAGAATTTACTGGTATTTTTATCCTTGTGAAACCAAATACCCATTTATCTGCTACAGTCCTAAAGGTGAGTTCAGCATTACATTCTTCTGACTGAGATTCCTTTTACAATAATGTGTACATCTCTCATCTTTATTTATATTTTCATTAGGATTCTTTACCTTCTGTTTTCATTCAGTAATCGTACACAAGCGTGTGGTGAAGCTGAGACTGAAGACGGAAAACTCTGCAGATCTGAACGATGCTGCTGTTAAAGCAAAGTTGCTGGAAGAGGTGAGTCTGGAATTTTAACAGTTTCAACTCTGGTAGAAACAAATAAAGTTTCTTAAAAATACATTTATGCTCAGCTTCAGAAGAAACTGAAGGAGAACGGAGTGAGTGGAGTGGAGGTGAAGTGGAAACAGCAGACTGATGGAAAAGTCTTCAACAAGGAGAAAAAGAAGACTGAGCTCTGAAAAATAAACCCTTTATTACCATTTGTACTTTTCTTACACCTAATGCATTATATGTGAATTTGATGATCTTTTTGAAAAAGTTAAACAATTTCTTGATTAAGTTTTGAGTGAAAAGTTTCATTTTCTTTCGCAGGTTTAAACAAATTTAACTGAAAGTAATGTAATAATAATAAATTGGATTTATCTGTACTTTTCCAGACTCTCAAAGCGCTCACAGTGTGTTCATTATTCACTCACTCCTCATTCATACTTGGTGATGGTAAGCTACTGTTGTAGCCTCAGCTGCCTTGGGGCAGTTCGCGCCTACGGCCCCTCTGACTGTCACTGGGACATACATACACATTCAAACACCAGTGGAGCCACACTGGAGGCAGGGAGGGTGAAGTGTCTTGCCCAAGGACACAACGACAGTTGGCTGGGGGAAGCAGGGATCAAACCGCCAACCCTTCGATCATTGGACGACCTGCTCAACCGCCTGAGCCACTGCAGCCCAATATATGCAGATGTAAAGCTGTTCTGCTTCCATGTATAATTTACAGTTATTTAATATCGAGAGGGAGAGATAGAAGGAATAGAGTCACATGTGTTAAAAAGGCTGCTGAGAACAGTTAAGCCTTCAGGTGAACCAAAAGTTCACTCTCATGTCAATGGGAAATGAATTTTTGTTTAGATTTTACTCTTCTGGGCTTTGGGTTAAATGTTCTCAAGATATTCTTCATGTTTTTGTCAGAAGCTATAAATGCAAAATCTAATAAAAAATATAAAATTCAATTGGACTGGTTTTTATTTGTTTTAATTATCAAAATTCTCAACTCTCACAAATGGGCATTTATGACATGTATGACGACATTTTAGAAAGATCAAGAAGAATTAGTGTCATGACATTTGATGAAAAACACCTTTTCTGTGTTCTTTAAGTGCAGTCTGTGCAAATGTTTACATTGACCACATAATACAATGGCTTACGTTTCTTCTTCTGTGGTCCTAGTAACTGTTGCAGTGGGCTTGTTGAAGAACCTGGTGGACTGACAAAATAGGCATTGTAATATCCGACTTCTATGGCCGCAGTCTTTAGCTTTAATGTGCAAAATAATCTGATGTGTCTGTATGTGTTCAATACTGTAGAAAGCTATAGTTATTATTTTTCAACTCTTATCACCAAGTGGAGTTTAACAAAAACAATACATGACCCTACATGAAAACATGCAGAATGTAACCTTTGAGTTTGATTTAAAATCATCACAACTTTAAACACAACAATTCAGTTTTTTTGTAAGAATGTAAAAGACATAGACTGGTTATTTTCTTCATACCTGCGGATTATGTCTGTGTCAGTGAAAGATGATCCTTTTCCAGTGTGTTTGCCTGACACACTGATGTATTTCTACACTTTCTTGCTATGATGCACAGGACAGGTAGAACCAGACCAAAGGAAAAAACAGGAATACTCTGTTCCTTTTTAATTTTTTTCCTGGGAGTTTCACTTGTTGATCTTGAGGTGCTTAACACAGGCTTACTTCTTTATGCTCCAAGGACACCTGGATGTTGTCTTGAATCCAGGCGCTTTTTATCGATAAATCTTCTATGACACGTTGGATGAAAACCAGCATCTTCAGGAACATTCATTCCATTGTGATGCAGTGTTGATATATTTCAACAAGTGTCTTAGACTCACCACTCAAACAAAGCCACAGTTCAATGCGGTTTCTCAATTCTTTCCATCTCATGGCCATGAAATCCTTTTTTTCTCTGCTTCTGTAGATACAACTTTGACACTCTACAACAGGGGTGTCAAACTCATTTTCACCGAGGGCCACATCAGCATAATGCTGTCCTCAAAGGGCCACATACAATTTATACATGTAACTAAATGAAATGAAAAATAAATGTACCTACATCTTATGTTAAATAACTCATCATTTATTTATTACAACTTTTTAAAGTGACAATTACACTTGCATAGAAAACATGTTTGCTTGTTACTCTAGTATAAATCCTTTTAAAATTGATTCTGTCGTGCTAGGTTATATCAGGGCCGGCCCTGGTCTTCTGGGGGCCCTAAGCGAGATTTAATTTGTGGGCCCTCTAACTGGTCAGCAGCACCAAAAAAACGCAACTGTTGTTGTAATATAAATGAGATCTGTCTATTAATACATTTGTGAATTATTTTTGCTGCCGAAGAATTGAACACAGTATATTGCCTGCATGTTGGATGCACATTTAGTGGTGCCAAACAAATTTTAAAATGCAAAGAAAAAAAAAAGAATGACAAATGTATATATAAATAGATATATATTTTTAATGTAACATTAGGCACTCAACAAATGACATTCACAAAACTCCAACTTATTAAAAACAGCAACTTAATAGAAAATCAAATAACGATCAAACAATCCAACTTAAAGAAAACAACAGTTCAATGAGGGGGATTTTGGAAAGTCATAGTCTTTATCGGTCTGAAAAAGACCTCTTTGCACCAAATCCATTCTTACTGGATCAGACTGTGGTTGGTCATTCAGCTGGATCAACTGGATTTGAGGTACCGGTAGGTGGAATTTTGGATCCAGTCTGCTCCTCTTCCATACACGCCTCTCTTGGAGCCTCTGGAACATGAGATACAGAACTTCAATAAAAGCAAACAGTGAAAAGTCAAACAGTCAAATGTTTTCCCTTTCAACAGTAGAAGTGGGGACAGGAGTTTCTGCTGCAGCTAAAAAACAAGAAGTATTATTATACAATAATCAATGATAAAGCTAATAAAATATCTATAGCAGAATACTAACAATAGTTTAGTGGCTCATTTAAAATCTGTGTGCAGGTTTTTCACAATTTCATGATCTTTTTATATATTTATGAGATTTATTGGTTGTGTATTTGCATGAGATCATATTTATTAATTTAATTATGAACAGTTTGGGGCTCCATACTTTTCAGCTGCTGTTTATGAAAAAAGGGTTATGCAGACAGTTTTTTTAATGACTTTACATGCTATTAAAATTACCTGAGATTACATCTTCAGTGATGTCAGGATCATCTTGGAATGTGGACGCTGCACAACCTCCAAAAATTTTTAATACTTTTTGAGAGCAGAAGAAACTGAATCAGAATTATTTTCTAGTTTTCCATTGGAAATTACGACAAACTGGGTCGTTATGTGCAAACTTCACCTCGGATCGATTAGTATATTACGAAAAAATTGCGCAGCTGCACAGAAATACTGGATGATGTAAAAAAATACGGCCCCAACATCTTCCAAACTTACCTTTTGATTGATGTTGAAGTTCTTCATCTTTTTCTGTGGCATGAAGTTCTCTTGTTGTCGCTTTGATTGTCGTGACAAAATGTGCTTGTTTTTTTCTTTCCCCCAACTTTATTGAAACAAACTCCTCTCGTAAATGCACACTGTGCAAGGCTCAGATGCAAATATGTTGACCAATCGTTGCTAAGAGTGGTGTAACGTCATTATTTGGGTTGCCAGATTGGTTCAGGTGTGCTGACGGGGAGATCATTAAAGTGCAGGCAACTTTCTTTTGCACAACATTCAGAGCGCACGTTGGTACGGAGGTTCTATGAAATGGGTTGCCAGATTTGGGTCTTTTTTATTTAATTTTTGTCGCCACTTCGGGGCCCTGGTGGTGACGGGGGCCCTACGCGGCTGCGTAATTCGCGTATAGGGAGGGCCGGCCATGGTTATATTGACAGTGTTTAAGTCCTAATGCACAATCCGATACTTCAAGTCTGATTCCCTCTGTTACGTGAAACCAAGGGAGGTAACCCAGATGCAGGAACGACAAGGAGGCAGAATGACTACGAAGGCTTTTAATGCCAAAGACGAGAGCCAACCGAAGATAATCAAACGCAAACACAGATAGGAACAGAAAACCTTAAAAAGGATCCAAATCAAAGAGACATGAGAAACAGCTATGGAAAAAATGGGCGGACAGAGGAGGAAGGGCGAGGGAGGGAGTACAGCTGTACTCCCTCCAGGGGCTAAACGTGTCATCACCCCCTAGATATGAAAAAATACAGACCAATTTTTATTTTAAGAAATTAAAAACTTTGATGCTCTTGCAGGCAAAATTAAATCATGTGGCGGGGCGCATTTGGCCCGCAGGCCTTGAGTTTGACACGTGTGCTGTACAATTTATCAAAGTATTACAAAACTAATGGAAAAAAAAGAATGTCTCATGTTTTTAGCAGTGTTGAATAGAAAATCCCCACAAGACCTTCTCCAGTCCTTCACCCGATACACCATAGTCTTTTTACATTAGCTCGTTTTTACACAGTCACTGCCTCCCCTAGGCATCCTCCACCCTCCATATAAAAGCAGTCCAAGTAAATCGCAGGACGTTGCAGAACATACGTGGCTTACCGGCTTTGTCCATAGATGATGGGTTTTTCCATGCATATGGAGGTCTCACCAGATGGCAGAACCACCGACGCGGTTAGACTCTTCCCCCACAACAGTACATGTCCTACGGCTGTCAACCTCCGTGTCTCCTTATTCATATCCATTTTCCATCGGAATCAGTTTTTCACCTGGGCTACAGGAAGTCTCCTGGTAGCCATATTTGTAGTCAAAGGCTCTCATGCTAATGTAGTTCCCAGTCCATTGCTATTCATTCAAACTTGCATTCAAACATAAACTCCCAAGAAAAACATATAGACAGGACCAAATCCACCAGGCTGAACATACGGAAAGTCATTATTGAGTTTGCTCATTCTGTTTTCAGTAAAAGGTGTGAGGTATTGGGGCAGTTTTTGTTCTGCTTTTAACCCTTGTGCTATCCAGTGACCCCACCCTTACATTGACGTGTTGTCCCTGCCATGACAAAGGTGGATAAAGGTGGAAAGACTTCATGTAATCCATGGACACCAGTGAAGATCACAAATCATTGAAGAAAAAAGGTTCAGAGCACTGTCTAGTGGGTCTAGATGACCCAACTCCCAATTTTAAAGTGCCTAATAGCTTGCACAAGGGTTATTTTGTTGCTTCCTGTTTCTCACATGTCCTCTCATTGCAGATGTCTTGACCTTCCCTCCGGTGTCACTTTTCCCACAGTGTGTTCACCTGCCCTCCCTGATGTGCGAACCTGTTTCTAATTGTTTAATCTGTCCTCATTTTTATATTCTGTGTCTCCCCTGCGCTTGTTGCCAGATTGTTTTGTGCTTTTCACAAGCTACTGGTATCCTTGTCTACAGAGCAAATTTGTTAATTAAATTTGAACTTTTCGTTTAGAAATCCTGCATTTTGTGTCCACACTGAATCCTGACAAAAGGGCAATCCTGTTTAAATATATATAATTACATGTGTGGCAATGCTACGCAATGTGCATGTATCATCTTTTATACAATTTTTTTACATTCTTAGGAGTTTTTTTCTTCTCCGGAGAGCTTGTTGTGTTTTCTCCCCTCTTGGAAATTATCGCCCTCCTATCGGACCCAAACTGCGGTGTGTTTACACTCAAAAAGTGTTTAGTCCCTCCCTGTCCTTTATCTGCCAGCTGGGTGAAGGTAGCTTTCAACAGATGCGAATCGTTAAGAAATTTTTGAGCTATTCGGTTAAACAAACTTGTGCAAGAAGACATTCTCTGTTATGAACTTTTAAAAGAACCGAGTGAAGGCAAGACTGATGCTGCATTTACACTGGGCCAGTTTAGGGCTTTCTTGAACACGATATATGCGGTTTCATGAACACGCCTTCAACCAGTGGTGTTCACAATGGACACGCAGCAGAAGGGAGGGAGAGTCTTTTTTAACATTATAAAAACCAAATAATATATCTTTGTGTACCAAACGAAATTTTTTATAAGGCCTTACATGGACTGGCCCGGGAGCTGGTTTAGCTCGTGCTGGTTTGCGGCGCCTTCCATCCGTGAAACCAGGGTTCGACTCCGGGCTGCTCCTTGTTCCCTGCTCTGCTTCTGTGCCGGTCCCAAGCCCGGTTGCTTTGAGAAGGTTGCGTCAGGAAGGGCATCCGGCGTAAAACATTGCCAAGTTTACCATGCGACTCGTTCGCTGTGGCGACCCCTGATGGGAAAAGCCGAAAGACAAACAACAACAACAACATGGACTGGCCCCATCCTATATTAAGGACCTCATAGTCCCTTACCACCCAAACAGAACACTGCGCTCCCAAAATGCAGGACAGCTTGTGGTTCCTAGAATTAGTAAAAGTAACAGTTGGAGGTAGAGCGTTTAGCCACCAAGACCCTGTTTTATGTAATAAGCTCCTAGCTCATGTAAGAGAGGCCGACACAGTTTCTACATTCAAATTTAGACTGAAAACATTCTTCTTTGGACAGGCTTATTGTCAGACTAGTAAGTATTCTAGGCCGCTAGAAGTTGAAGCTGGGGTAAGTATGGTGCACTGGGGTTCTGACCTCTTTTCTCATCTACTTCTCCCCTCCTTCTCTTCTCTATTCTTGATTATTATTCATCATTTAGTTCTCCATGCCTCTGTTTGGTACAGTGTGATTCATGTATTGTCTCTCTTTCCCTCTCCCCTCCTGGGGAGTGGGAGTCCTTCCAGACTCCAGTTGGCTCATCCGTGCTCCTGTTCCTGACCGTGTACCTCGTCTTTGCTCCTACTCCTACACCTGGCTGTTGATTCTGTCTCCGGCTAAACCCGCACCCCCGGCACTCCCCCCAACACCGGCTGGATGAAGCTCATCTGCTGGACTTTAAATATGTAGTTGTAGGGTTAGATAAATTAGTTCCTCCTCTATGAGTTATGGTAAATCGCCTGCCGTCCTGGGGGAGGATCCCTCTTTCATGTGGGCACCCCTTCATTTTTTTTCTTTTGTTTTAAACCAGAGTGGAAAATATGTGGCGACACCATGCAGAAATCTTTTCTGGAGTGGTTCTATGCCAAATTTGAAGTCGAGAAGCTGTCTCAGGTGCATCACTTTAAGTGCCCAGCATGCACCCCCTCCATGTTGGCTGTTGCAGTGGATGGGAACCACAAACTTTACCGCTTCAGAAGGCAACCAGGGTATGGGGTAAACATTTTCAATGTTATGTTGAATTTTCTATGGATATGTATGTAATTTTAACTTGTGTTTTGTTTCCAGTAGACCTGATGGATTTTTTTATGGGATTTTTATGGTAAAAGATACAGAGGTGGCCTCTTTTGTGGACTATGTCCGTGGTGTGACGCGACATGTAAGGTCTGCTTTTTAAAAGTGTATGCCTTACTTTTTTCACAATGAAAATATTGCATGCATCTTAATCTAAAACAATAAAATTTGTATGTCTTTTTGGTCATCTGTAATAGAATCCTGGAAAGGGAAGATGTGGAGGAGGCGAATGCCAGCAAAGTGGACGAGGAAGAGAATTTATTGTTCAAATTTCTCCTGGTAAAATTGACATGATAGTCCAGGTACTACGCAGCACAGCAGTGCAGTTATAAACCTGCTAACAAAAAATATATTGTTTTTTGTTTTGCTGGGCTAATATATGTTGTGCTTGAAGTACCCACACATATCTTTACCATACAGGCCATTGGCTGGAACAAGCGGAAGGTGGTAAAGCTTGACCAGACACTAGCTAAAAGATACATCAAGGTAAAAACCAGATGACTGTTTTTCATGATTCTTAAACTTCTTTCACTCAAACATTACTCAACAATGTCACAATGTTTTAGACAGTAAAAAGGATTTCTGAGGAATCGGCAGACTTTGATCAGCTAACTAAACAGCTGTTGATACAAGAAGACAATGTGAAGCAATAGGTGTCAGATGTTAAAAATTGGACTGCAGGTACTGAGAAACGTGTTTAAAACAAAAAATCTATATTGGCGAACTTCCAAGTGAATGCCTTTTTATAGAATGTTGGCCCAAGTCAAACTGTTAAAACAACTTTTGTTTCTAAAATTATTTTAATTGTTTACTTTTCTCCCCACAAGAACCAACTGGTCAAAATGTCCTTAAAAAAAACCATCGAAGGACTTTATCTGAGCATCAAACAGAGGAAATATGAACTGTTTGCAAGGCTGGTGAGGGGAAAAGATTAAGTTATTGAAAAATTCTGAAATACTCTTGTAAGATAAAGCTGGGTATGCACAAACCGATTTTTTTCCCTTTTTTTTCTCCCTAGAGGGTAACAAATGCCGTCTTCTATTACAAAAGATGCCATCGCAAACCGAAATGCTGATTTGTCTGAAATGGAGAAATCGCCTTCTTCTGATGTGCTTTTGGCTCAGGAGAACTATTCCTGGCCTTGGGAATGTAAGTTTATTTTTAGTTCAAACAAAAAACTTTAATACCTAACTTCAGATGAATTTTAATGGGGATTTGAGATGACTGAAACTCTGAATGTTAGGTCATGGTGACATGGTTAAGAAGAAGCAGCTTTTTGACAAGGTGATGCTGCTGACCAGGTTGAAGGAAGAGGAGGTCATTGTGGTTCGGGAAGTTAAGCAGCACTGGGAGAACCTAAATAATGCGGGTGGGATGCTTGAAGAGCTTTCCTCTCAGATTAGGGGATCACTGAGCAAATTTGTTGAAACATTCTTTTATAAATGAAAATACGGAAAGACACTTGATTTTACTTGGTCTTTTTGTCATTGTCAGGCTACACAGAGGCATTGACAAAGCAAGGACGAGAGAGGCCACTGTGTTTGCTGAAAAGAAGAATGACAGAACTCCATGCTCAACAGGATGCTGCACGCAAAATATAATGGAATGTTTTGGGATAGCAAGCATTGTGTTTAGATGACTCTTCCGCAGATGAAGAAAACCTAGACAGTAGTTCCTCAGATGAAGACATTCGACACCCCCATGCCCACCCCACCCCCAAAAGTCTCCAGAAGAACATAAGTAAACTGATAATTCAACAATAAATTCTCTTCTGAATGAAATTGGATTGTTTTTTTGCATTACTCTTTTTACATTGCACAATTTAAATGTATTATTAAAAGTATTATTAACAAATTAGTTCTGCTATGGCTATAATACATATATACCTTTTTTACAGAATTATTACACGTGACTTTGTTTGACCATAATTGATATGGTGCCTCTGTCAGACTCCTCCCCCTCTCCTCTCTGCTTGGTTCCCTGATTCAGCCCAGCTGCGACCACTCTACTCATCTTCACCACCTGCCTATTTAAGGAGCTCCTGGACCAGTATTCATCGCCAGTCCGTTGCCCCTGATGGTGCATATTTGGTCCTCACGCTTGGTTTTTGCTAAAGCGCTCTGTATTTTGAGTCAGAACCTAATTAGTCTCTTACCTGTCTCCAGGTTCTCACAGTCATGAGTGGTCGCCTGTCCTGCTGCATTCTGGAAGCCTCTCTCTGTCTTCTTCCCCTGGTCACGCCGTGAGCCTCTGCCGCTTCTCCTCCCTTCAAGAACAGTTACCTTCGCCATCGCTCCCCGGACCTATCCACCAGTGACGCCACAGAATTCCATCACTTCGCTGTGGACGCTCCGGAGCCTGCTGCCTTCATTGCTACTGCAATATTAAACCCATTCGCTACCTACGCCAGTGCTTCTCAGTCTGTCTTCTTCCGGGTTTCAGCATCTGAGTCTCTATTGTTCTCTAGCCATGACAATAATATTTGTATAGAATACAAAACATTAAATTTTGATTAACGGTACATTCAAGTCTAGTTAAAACTGAAGTCCTGAAGTTGCTCCCCTGATTAGATTATATAAATATAACTGACTTCATTTTAATGTTTGGATCTTCAACATTGTGACATTTTTTTTTTTGTCTACACCATTCACAGCCATTCAATTTTTGGACATCGTGAGAGACTCGGTGGATGTTGCGTTTCAAAAGACACTTTTTTTGGGTTGGAAGGTGTGCGGGTGGGTGGCTGCCTGGAGCGCGGAGCGGGTCTCCCTTGGGGGGTCCTGGCTCGTACCCGGGGTTGGGGCGGGGGGATGCCCAGAACCCCTGGGTGGTGATGAGGTGCTCGTCTTGGGTCCTTGCGTTGGGCCCTTCGGCGGGGGCGCTGCTCTCGTGGTTGGGCTGGAGCTGCACTCTCTGTCCCCCCATGCCTCCCTCCTCTCTGGCTCTGGTGGTCTCCGTGGCGGTCCTGCTGGCCCTGGCCTGGGTGGCGGATGTGAACTCCCGGGGGCGGTTGTTCTCTATCTGGTACCGTGCGGATGTTGGAGGGTTCTGGCTGCCGCTACTGCTACTGTTGGTCTTGGGGATGGCTGGGCACTCCCCCTCCATCTTTTCATATTCCATCATCCATTTTAGAAGAACATAAACACTCACTAGAGCACAGGTGTTAGCTCACATTTGCACAAATAGTTTATGTGATTGAATGAAATATTTCACACTAGTTGGTTTGAAGGCATACGTACACTGAAAAAAAGGATTGGTTGGACCAACACAATTAAATAGTGGAAACCCGTTCCACCCAATTTTATTGAGTTGAACGTGCATCTGTTCTTTGTGTCATCCCAACACAAACCATTTAAGTTGGACCTACACAATTTTATTGAGTTGAACATGCATCTCTTCTTTGTGTCATCCCATCACAAATCATTTAAGTTGGACCTACACAATCTTTTTTTAGTTGAATTTGCACAACTTTTTTGTTTTGTTATAACACACAATTTAGTGAAACAATTTTGAGTGGAATTCAATTTTTAGTTGTCTCAAAACAATTTGTGATAAATGTATATTATTAAAAGGTTTAGCACTAAAATTACTGTAATTTCAATATTTACATTGTTATTTAACAAATCAAGAATACAATAAATATTCAAAAATGCAAATTACACTCCCTTACATTGCACCTTTATTTAGGACATGCAAAACGTAAAAATCCCATATACAGTTTGCCACAATAGTAAAAATTAGTGCAAACAAGTCAGTAGAAACAATTCATTAGACTCAACCAGTCAGTAGAAACAACCAGTCAGTAAAAGAAAATTCAGTATACTCAACCAGTCAGTAGAAAAATTCATTAGACTCAACCAGTCAGAAAAAATTCAGTAGACTCAACTAGTTAGTAGAAACAATTCTGTATACTCAACCAGTCAGGAGAAACAATTCATTATACTCAATCAGTCAGTAAAAACAACCAGTCACTAAAAAAATACAATAGACTCAACCAGTCAGTAGAAACAACCAGTCAGTAAAAACAATTTATTAGACTCAACCAGGCAGTAGAAAAAATTCAGTATACTCAACCAGCCAGTAGAAACAATTCATTAACCTCAGTCAGTAGAAACAACCAGTCAGTAAAAACAATACATTAGACTCAATAAGTCAGTAAAAAAATTCAGTACACTCAACCAGTTAGTAGAAACAACCAGTCAGTAAAAAACAATTCATTAGACTCAACTAGTCAGTAGAAACAACCAGTCAGTAAAAACAATACATTAGAATCAACCAATCAGTAGAAAAACATCAGTAGACTCAACCAGTTAGTAGAAACAACCAGTCAGTAAAAAACAATTAATTAGACTCAACTAGTCAGTAGAAACAAACAGTCAGTAAAAACAATACATTAGACTCAATAAGTCAGTAAAAAAATTCAGTACACTCAACCAGTTAGTAGAAACAACCAGTCAGTAAAAAACAATTCATTAGACTCAACTAGTCAGTAGAAACAACCAGTCAGTAAAAACAATACATTAGAATCAACCAATCAGTAGAAAAACATCAGTAGACTCAACCAGTTAGTAGAAACAACCAGTCAGTAAAAAACAATTAATTAGACTCAACTAGTCAGTAGAAACAAACAGTCAGTAAAAACAATACAATAGAATCAACCAGTCAGTAAAAATAAATTAGACTCAACCAGTCAGTAGAAACAACCAGTCAGTAAAAAACAATTCATTAGACTCAACTAGTCAGTACAAACAACCAGTCAGTAAAAACAATACAATAGAATCAACCAGTCAGTAGAAAAATTTCAGTATACTCAACCAGTTAGTAGAAACAATTCATTAGACTCAACCAGTCAGTAGAAACAACCAGTCAGTAAAAAACAATTCATTAGACTCAACCAGTAAGTAGAAAACAATCAGTATACTCAACCAGTCAGTAGAAACAACCAGTCTGTAAAAAACATTCATTAGACTTAACCAGTCAGTAGAAAAAATTCAGTAGACTCAACCAGTTAGTAGAAACAACCTATCAGTAGAAACAAGTCATTAGACTCAACCAGTCAGTAGAAACAACCAGTCAGTGCAACATAAAAATAATCCATTTTAAAAAAATCTCAACGTGAACTTAAGGAGTTGTCTCCTTTGACCTTCAGGACAGTCACAAAAACATTTTTGTTTTGAAGCATTGAGCCTGTTTTGAAAGTTCAGTTGGTTCCAGTCCCATTAGAACTTTCTGACATATTTCAAATGAGTATTGAAAGCTGTTTGGGTAGCTCAAATTAAGAGCATAGAAGAGACCAATTAGCATTGCAAATGCCAAGGAAACGTTGTCCAAGTCTCTGATGACAATTTGCCCTTCGAGGCAGATTCAAACATCTTCCAGCGTTTGATCTTCTCTGGCTACAAAAATGCCCACTGTTGTAGCCGCTATGGTGTATTCATTCATACCCTAGTAAAACACAGTTTGTAACAATTACTTAAAAGATAAATTCAATACCAAAAATGTGCCTTCTATGGTACTACAATTGCATATTTACTTACATTTTGGTCTCTGACCAAGCCATCATAATCTTCTATCAGACATATCATCAGTCCTCTTATCATGCTCTCTCTGGCAGCATCTGTGTCATCCTTGAAACGAACAAGAAACCAGGGATGAGTATTCATATTTAAAAACCCAGTACCTAACAATTAAGGGGATGAAATTCAAGACTAAATTATTTACATATAATCCAGGTTACAAGTTAGGGTTTAACACTAGCACTTTGGCTCAAGTTTTTACATTCTTTTGACTAAATGGTAAATGCTGTATTCTTAGACTACCGTTACTCTGTTGTGAAAGTCAGCTGTGCCAAATTGTTAGCACTGTTACGCCCCCAGCACAATTAATGTAATTCTGAAAAAGGTTTTGAAGCAGAGAAAAGCAGCTTTGCACTAATATGCAGCAATGCACAGTATGTTATCACTGTGAATTAGCCGATTCTGCTGCAGACAATAGCGGCTTGGCACCATTATTCTAAAATAATTACATTCATAAAGCCTTGCAAATCGTTAAAAATTTTCACAATGTCAAAATGCATGTTATTTAGCTGTTCCCAGTCACAGCTCTGGTATTAAAGGGTTTATACAGTTTATACTATATTTTCTTTGTATTAAAATTGTACTCTGTGTTCTGAGCTTTTCAAAGCTAGGCTTTTTCATAAGAATAGATAGGAAACGTTCTCAGTAGGGGTGTGGGAAAAAATCGATTCGGCAATATATCGCAATACTTCATTTGGCAATACTTGTATCGATTCAAAATGCTGCCAGTACGATATTTATTTAATTATTTCTGAGTCTTGTTGTCCACTTCACCCTCCGACCGCTAGTTGGCAGCAGAGCGCACCGAGGCTCTTAGAGCAGCTCTACTCCATAAAAGACAACAGGAAGACTGCAGCTAGAGTCTGCTTGTTCTGTTTGTTGTTAGGAGACGTGAACTACTAAGTTTATAATTGGAATGGATACCAAACAGAAACTCTGAGCCATGTTGCTCATTCTTTGTTTTTTCTTACACTGAAAAAAATATAAATATATATTTTAAATCAGACAATGTTGACTGTTACCTTTCTATATTTTAACTTACCAAAATAAAAGCACTATGAATTTGCTTTGGTAAACGCAACTTATATATGAGATACAATTGCAGTGCTTAACATTGAGATAAATGAATGAACTGAATTTGACCATTTTATTACAGTGGAAAACATTAAAAATCAGGTTTAGTTTTTTCAAAGTCATATTTTAAAAAAAACAGAATGTTACGGTTTCAGTTCCTTTGTGTTTTGTTCTTGGATTTCCTGTTTTATTTTGTAGTATTTCCTGTTTGGTTGTTGTTTCGAGTTTTACCTTGCCCCATCAGTCCTGAGTGTTTCCACCTGTGTCTTGTTGCCTTGTATGTATTTAAGTCCTGTCTTTCCCTTCCTCCTGTGCTGGTCCATATTGTATTGTTCCCCTGTTTCGAGTCTTTCGAGTCTTTCGAGTTTTGCCTGCCGTATGCAGTGGTTTTGTTTTGTAGTTTCGAGTTTTGTTATTAAACCCTATTCCCTGCATCCTCCTGCCCCCTCTCCTCTCTGCGCCTGGGTACTTCCCTTTCCCCCCGTGACACAGAAAGGAAATATGTTTCTGTAAAATATCGGAATATGTATCGTATCGCGGGGCGCGTATCGGGATACGTATCGTATGGCCAGACTCTTGACAATACACACCCCTAGTTCTCAGGCTCAAAGCATAAACAGGGCTGAAAATTGGCTGCCACCCTAGAACAACGTCTGGACAGAAACAACTGATAAGAACATAAAAATGGAGAAATGTCTAAAAGGCCTGAAACTAGGTCTTCATCAAGTAAGGAACATCTCAAAAACATATCACTGAACCCTTGTAGCACATAGGTACCTACAGATATGCTTGCAGCCAGTAGATTCAGTTTGTTCCTGTGACGACTGGAGGACTTCTGAAACAGTCTGAGTAAGTTTGGTGTTAAAAAATCCAGCTTTGAAAGAAATCGTGACTGCGTTTATCTGTGAAGACAAATTTAGGATAATTTAAGTAAACTGAAATGGAAACTATAAACTTTCTGGAAAAAAAAAATTAAAAAAACAAACAGCTTACCTCCTCTGAAGTGAAAAGAGCAGGCCACCTCTCAAGCAGCTCCCTGATCATTGGAGCATCCTGTACCACTTCCAGTCTCCTTAGGCCAAAGGTTTTCTCCATTTTTTTCTTTGAAACTTTGCGATTGTCTGTAATCAGAATGTCATTGAGCAATTCCATGCGCATTTTTTTCAAAGAGTCACCATTACATCCTGGTGGGTAAGTTGGGAGGTATGACACCTCACCATGTTTTGGCTTTTTTATCTGAAAAGCTGGACTGCTCTTGTGTTTTCTCTCAAAGGCATTAATACAACTTCTGGACATCCTGCTTTACGAAGCTCTCTTCTGTAATTGGAGAGTTTATATTTTAGGCTAACTTTCCATCCTTCACAACCACTTTTTGAGCCATTGTCTCGCAGACATGGATACTTTAGAATATGTGCTTCTGCTACTTCACTGACATCTCTGTTTGAGGCATAAAGCTTGTACTTCACTATTTCATGTACTAATCCATTGATAATGTCTCTTTTCAGCTTTGGGTCAGCATTCAGAAGTTTTCCACCGGTGCTGACCCTCAACCCAGCCGCTTCACACTTGGCCGCAAACCGCCCCAATGCACGCTGGATGTCCTGGCTTGATGAAGCCAACAGGACAACATCATCTGCAAAAAGCAGAGAGGAAATCCTGTGGTTCCCTAACCAGATCTGTTCTGGCCCCTAGCTGCGCCTAGAAATTCTGTCCATAAAAACTATGAACAGAACCGGTGATAAAGGGAAGCCCTGCCAGAGTCCAATGTGGACCGGGAACAGGTCTGACTTACTGCTGGCTATGCAAACCTAGGAGCTTGGTTTGCTCTGGTCATCTAGGCTGCCTTTACACTGCATTGTTCAAGTGACCCAATTCCGATTTTTTTCCTCTCACGTGGCACAGATCGGATATGATCGGTGAACGTGTAAGCAGGACAAAAGCGCATGGATTCCGTTTTTCTCAGATCGGATACAGGCCTCTCTCATATGTGGAAATAAATCGGAAACAAATCGGATACGTGCATTTGCGTGTGCCATGTAAGCAGACAAATCGGATACTCCCCAGTAAATGCGAGTTGTACGTCAGTGACGGCAACTCAGGACACCACCAACTGAGATCACATGACTAATTAAGGTGCTTTTGTGCGCTGATTTTGCTGTCAGCGTGTTACCTTTCAGCCTCAGGCTTCAGACCGTAGGTGGAAACTGCTGTTATGTCCGGTTCGGACGCAAACGGTAACTAATGAAGCGGGACACCGTTGCTATGGAACAGCAGGCTAGAAGCCTTTTATTTCTTTGGGGGGCGTGTATGATGGGGACCATGTGTCTGTGTGTGAGCGCGCGCACGCGTGCTTGTGTGTGTGTGTGTAAGGAGAGAGCCCCCCCTCTCTCCTGTGAGCGCGGAGCGGGGGACTGTCAGAGAACCGTAAATTAAAAATAAGGTGTTTGGCCAAAAAGTTTCGGAGTCTTTTAGCCCACTCTGGAGGCTGATGGTTCAGAACGGAAAAGAGAACCCCGAGGAAATCTCCCGTGTGTTTCTGACTACAGTCAGAAAAGAGAAGTCATCGCGCAGGAAAGTTTAAACACTTGGATCAAACTGTTCAGAACAACGTCTGCAAACACTTCCTCATTCAAAACTCAGAGCACATAAGACGGCCGACCAGCCCTCCTCATTTTTACTCCCCCGTGCATCCCGTCAGGAGCGCCCAAGGCAACGCCTCCTTCCGTCGCTGCGTTGTCTCCATGACAACCACAATCACAAAAGTCGGAAAAGGGTTCGCGGAGGGCGGAAATACTGCTACGTAGTCCTCAGAACGTCTACGTTTGATAGTTTCAGCATTGTATAGTGTAAATGCAAAAATCAGATACGGGTCACTTTTAAAAGATGATGTAAGCGGGTCGTCAAATAATTCGGATATAGTCAGAAAATCGGATATGGGCATCAAGACCTGCAGTGTAAAGGCGGCCCTAGAGACCCGTTCGGTCTCTGTATGCGGTTCGGTCTACCCGTTCGACTGCTGTTCGGCCAATAAGCCGAAATCACAGTTGGAGACCTGTCCCCTAGGAGGGCGGAGGGACATGACTTGGCGGCTGAGCTTGGGGCTCACGAGTAAGCCCACACCAGCCCGCCGCCTCTCACCTTGAGCAACTCCAGAGTGGTAAAGAGTCCAACCCCTCTGTAAGGGTTGAGTTTCAGAGCCCAGGCTATGTGTGGAGGTGAGCCCGATTATATCTAGACGGTATCACTCCACCTCTCGCACCAGCTCAGGCTCTTCCCCCCCCAGAGAGGTGACATTCCATGTCCCAAAAGCCAAGTTCCATGACCATGAGTTCCATGACAGGTCTCCTACGGGTGGTGGGCCCATGGGAGAGTGGTCCCACGTCGCTCCTTCAGGCTGTGCCCGACCGGGGCCTGTGGGAAGAGCCCCAGTCACCAAGCGCTCGCCTGCGAGCCCCAACCCCAGGCCTGGCTCCAGGGTGGGGCCCCGGTGACGCCAATCCGGGCGACGTAATCAGGTCCTTTGTTTTTCCTTTCATCATGAACCACTCTTTGTCTGGTTCATCACCCACAGTTCTTCTTCCATGTCATTTGCCTTTTTAGCTACCTCCATATAGCAATTATATAGACATATTTTCTTTAGAATTTCAAAGACAGATAAAAAAAAATTTGCATGAAAAAGAAATAGCACCTTTCCAGAAAATCGGAATGAGCAGGACACAAATGTTTAAAAGCTCTGCCAGTCTGACATGTTCCTGCTAGCTTCGATTAAGACAACTTAAACTGTCTTTCATCTTCCTGCTGCCTCTGTGGAACTCCAACAGGCAGTGCATGTCTGTTTAGATTTATGAAATAAAGGCATCTGCTTTGTTTGTCTAAATATCTGGGACTCAAAAAGCAAATCATCTGTTTTTAAAACACAGCAGGTGTTTGGAAAGGCTCCATATAAAAGCAGTATATCATAAGATCAATGCAAATTCAAGACTCAGTCATGTTTAACGAGTTAACTGAATATTTCCATCTTACCGCTATACAGATCAGCTATTGTTGCAGTCCATAACTTGATGAGTCAACATGCAGCTTTGACTGTCATTTGAAGAAAACCAGACTAAAAATCCAAAGGTTGTATGTCTGCCAATTTCATATTCAAAAAATTGAACTTTATGAAAATAACCTTTCAGAAACTAACAACACAGAAATATGCTTCCATGAGCCTTAATATAGGATGTGTTATTATGTACAGGTCCATTGCAGGGATACAGACCTACTGGTGATGTAAGGATTCTGTGGTTTAGGTTGCTTTTATGTTGTTCTTGTTTTTGGTTTCCTTTCTCAGTCACACCAGTTTCAGGTTCATGATCCACAGCTGTCTTCAGTTCTTTTAATTGACCACTCAGCCTATTTAAGTGTCTGGTTTTCAGGTCATCTGCTCTTTTCTGCTTTGCAGATGTTTTTGTTGCTCCCATGTTTTTGTCATGTTTCAGTTTGTTTATTAAATGTTTTAGTTTTTGTCACCATGCTTGGTCTCCTGCATTTTGGCTCCTCCACCAGCATTTCCTGACAAGTGACAAAGCTTCTGGAGAAACAGTTAAAACCCAGGATGATGGAGAAGCATTAACCCATAATGGTGGGAGTTTCAGTATCAGATTGCAGAGAACATTTTAGAAGAGATGGATGGATACACATTTCTATTTCAAAACATTTCATGCAAATGACTTAGAAAATGTTTCTCTGTATCCTTTTGAGACTTTTGAATGGGAACATTATAAAACTAATTTAAATGGTGATTTCCATATTCATATTGTTACAAAGTTAGTTTTATTGCTCCAACAAACGTCCACTATGTCTGGAAAAAAAATATTGTGGTGTTTCCATTACAGAGACAGTCTCTCTCGACAGTCCACAGAGAAACGTCATGGTGGAGAGGATCCTGCTGCTCGTCTTGGTTTTCTCAGGTCAGGGCTTCTTTTTATTAAGGTCTAACTCTAACTAGAAAGGAATGATAAGAGATGTGTGTTTACTTTCTATGTTAGCATTAAATTAGCAAGGTTCATTAAATTAGCAAGGCTTGAAGTGATTATTATTTTTTTCTTGTTGCATTTATCAGTCAAGGAATGTTTTACTATGGATCAGATCATGCAGATTTAAAAATATACATTTTCTAATTTTGGTAATTAAGATCAAATTAGGGGCCATTCAATTCTTATAAATTTGTAAAAAAAACAATTTATTTACAACATTATATCATAATCATCACATCATGATGTTACCTTTTTACATAAAAAAATGGAGCCAAAATCACAAACTGAAATTTTGAAGATCAAGATTAAGCAAAAACAAATTCTGTCATTATGTAATAGTAAAATAGTTTGACAACTCTCTGAAAATTATGATTTGAAAGTTTTTTTTCTTCTTAATTGGGTCACAAGTAGTGCAGAGTATGAGTTGAATTCTTAATTAGAATCTATTATGATTGATCCCATTGCAGATTGACAAAGGTCCTAATGTTCTTTAAAATATTTGAAAGCAAACGTTAACTTGAAAAGCAGTTTGTGTGTAATAATGTGACTATAAAGGAGATTGCTTCAGTACTGAAACTGCAACCAGACCATAACAGTCATTATCTGTTCAACAGCATGTTATCGCCTAATAATAATTTGTTTATTACCTGGAAACAAAAACCCTTTTGTTTTCTATCAGTGAACATCATAAGCAGCCCGTAGTCCTTTAGTTACTGAGGTTAAACAATTTCACTGAAAAAAAATAAATTACGTACAACTTTAGTTTGTTGTTTCATTTGTTTACTGTATTTTGGGGGTTCATAAAATCTGTGCCGAGGGTTGTGCCCAACATTTTAAACACATGGGGCTTAACCAGACCTGTGGCGTTAAGTCAACCACTCTACCCCTGAACCACAGCAGTCCCACAAGTAATTTGTGTTCCTTTGAGAATGTTGAAGGATGTTCCATTGTTGGTCATTGAACCAAAGATGTTTTGTTTTTCCCACAGAGATCTTCATCCTCTATTCCTGCCTTCTCACCCGTCAGTACCACATTGTTAATGAACCGTTGAACTGGGATGAAGCTCAGACCTACTGCAGACAGAAATATACAGATCTGGCCACCATTGAAACCTCTGAAGAAATGGAGCGAGTCATGAGCACCATTTTATCTGCTGGTTACAATTCTGACTTCTGGATCGGTCTGTACAGTGAAATCAACTGGAGAGGGTCTGATGGGTTCACTGGAAGCTCCACAGGATACACCTACTGGAGTCCTGAAGATCCATTCCATTCCCGTAGTGATCAGATCTGTATGACGGCCAACTGGTACCTTGTATATCTATATACCAGAACTTCTATACTAGAACTTCTCAAAAACATTTTCTTGTAAAATGTTAGAAATTTCTAATTTATGCTGTCTGTAATCCACAGGAACCCTGCAAAATCCTGAATATGTTTTTGTGAATGAAAGAATAAACTGGTCCAGCGCTCAGAGATACTGCAGACAGAACTTCACAGACCTGGCCACTTTGAAAAACGAAGCAGACTGGAAGAAGATTCTGGATTTGGCACCGATTGACCAGAAGTCATGGATCGGTCTTTACAGAGATTCCAACATTTCCTAGTCTGATGGGACCAACTTCTTCTTTTACAAAACACCATTTTATTTAAGTCTGCAACCAAACCAAATCAGTGCCAAATGTGGTGCTCAAAATGTCAGATGCACAAATGACTGGCATCTTCAGTCATGCCAAGGCAGACGTTCATTTGTCTGCTACCAAGGTGATTCCAGAATTTTGTGCTAACTTAGATGACCCCACCCTTACATTGACGTGTTCTCCTGAAGATGAAGGTGGAAAGATTTCATGTAATCCATGGAAACCAGTGAGGTTCACAAATCATCAAAGAAAAAAGGTTCAGAGCACTGTCTAGTGGGTCTAGATGACCCAACTCCCAATGTTAAAGTGCCTAGGATAGCACAAGGGTTACGATATATCAAAATCAACAAATGGCCTAGAATGCATCCTTGGGGAACTCCAAAACCCAGTACATTTCTATAAGAGTAAAATCCATTTTGTGACACAAGTTGAGTCCTATGAAATATGTAATTACACAGTAATTTCATACAGTTTAACACAGTTTTTTACTTTTTGGATTGAATACATGTGCATTTTGAGTAATTTTCTGTTTTCATTCAGCACCACTAAAGAAGCGTGTGGTGAAGCTGTGATTCAAGACAGATTCTGGAATTCTGAACATCTCTGGTGTGAAAGAAGAGCTTCTGAAAGAGGTATTTTGAGAACATCAATAATTTCAAATGTGTTTTCTAAAAAGATACAAAATAAGAAAACAGGAAAGTTTCTTTGAAAATGTGAAATTGTCTCTCAGCTTCAGAGGAAACTGGAGGAAAACCAAATCCATGCATCCATCCTTGAGTGGAAACGGCTGACTGATGGTGAAGTTCAACAAGGAGGACAAAAAGGCGCAGAAAAAAAGTGATTAACAGAAATGAACTCAATTGTTTTACTGGATCCTGATGCATTTTGATGGACAAAATTCAGCTTGGTTTAACTTTAAACATGTTCAATGGCTCAGTGTTTTGTTTGTAAAGCCCAAAAACTGTCATTGAAACTTGCATAGCGACGCGTGTACACTAGAGTTTTAATATTCTGAAGATTGATTTACCTCCATTTACATAAACGTGTCTTTAACGTGTTTTACATTTCACCTTCTTCTTGTGCTTTTAGATCATTTAGTTAGAATTTTTCGTCACTCAGATTTGGAAGTTAGAGTAGATCCCAAACTCTGGATCGCTCTGCTTCTGTCCCAGCGTTCCACTGACTCAGCTGAGGCTTTCAAAGTGAATCTGAAGACCTTTTTAATGCAGATTTTATGTTGTCAAGCCGTTCTATTTTTATGTTTACTTTACTTGTTTTATCGTGTTATCAGCCTTTTCTTTGAACACTTAGTGATTTTCTTTTTTGTAAACTTTACTTGCTTACTTATGAGATTGTAAATTTTTATACAGTTTATAAAACAGCAGGAAGAGTAAGCTGAACAGTTAAAAAACAAGTTGCCGACTCAGCTGTTCTCCCAAGTTCAGGAACTACAGTGGGGCAAAAAAAGTATTTAGTCAGCCCCAACTGTTGAAGTTCTTCTACTTAACAAAATGAGAGGGGCCTGTCATTTTCATCATAGGTATACTCAACTATGAGAGACACAATGGAAAAGCAAAAGCATTTTTGCCCCACCGTATAGTGGCCGGGTTAGGCTCCGGCATATGAGGTGCCGTGTAGGACATTATTCAGAATTAGCATTCATAAACACATGTGAAATCTCTCACACACACTAGTGAAATTCTTGTATACATACAACTGAAAATGTATTCATTCACATACACATGTGAAATCTCTCACATACACATGTGAAATGCTCTCACATACACATGTGAAATGCTCTCACACACACTACTGAAAATGCTCTCACACACACATGTGAAAATGCTCTCACATACACATGTGAAAATGCTCTCACATACACTACTGAAAATGCTCCCACACACACTATCCAAAATGCTCTCACATACACATGTGAAAATTTCAATAGAAACGGAAGGCATTTCAGTAGAAACAACGTTTTTTTTTTACTTTATTGTTAGAAACGAAGTTGGTCGACTGAAGGCATTTCAGTGGAAATGAACCTGTGTCCGAATTCCTGCCCTGATCCCTAACTACTAAAACCCTATATAGTGCAGAAGTATATAGTTCTATATAGTTCTCTGAATTTAAAAGCAATTCAGACACCCGTGCTCAGTACTTTTTTCTTTTGGGTGTTGTTCATAACGCGCTTGACACGGAAACAAAGTGGCGCATTACCGCCACCACCTGGTCTGGAGGCGAACTACTCCTATTTAACGCAGAGAATGACACTTATTTGTCAGAGTAAAAACATAATAAATATGAACATTTTACAAAGACTATTTATGAATCTGCTGTGTTCTGATCATGGAAAACGTGACTGATTTATAAATAATTAAATTACAAACCCTTTGGTGTTGATTTAATGTATTTGTTCATAAATAAACCCCCAAGTTATTTTTTCATGCCAATATTTATTTTGTTTTTGTGCCGCTGAACGATTAACGGGCTCTTGCAAGGAGGCATTTTTTTCTGTAGTTTTCTTACACCTTACTGAAAATGGCTTTGAAAATGAATCTGTCCGTGTTCCTGGCAATAATTCAACCGTTTTTCGTGAGATCAAACTGAAAACGAGCAGATATGCAGCATCACAGGACGGCAAGGACAAGCAGACATCTCAGAAGATTTCCTCTGGATGCCCTGACCAGACAGAATAACTTGTGAGTTAAACTTAAAGCTTTTTTTTTAGTTAAACTTAAACTTTAACTTAAACTTTGTTACTAATCATGCTCAAGGTTACACAGTCTGCTGGGTAAGAGTTTAACATTCTTTTTCAAGTGAGTTGTGTAGTCCAATTACATGAAACACTTGTGAGTTCAAAGTTTAGAATTTTTTATTCAGAGTCAAACCATATCACTTGTTTTAAACAAAAACAAAACAAAAACTTTCATTTTTAAAAGTTTAACCCAGCCAAATAAAAACCACGAGATTTTCCAGAATTAATAAATACTTCATAATCTAAAATGTAAGACATAAAAATAAATAGAAACATTAAAAAAATGTGACTTAATTTCCTCAATGAAATAATTAATGTTGCATTTTCCAGGGTCTTCCACGTCTCTACTGCTTTACCAACACAAAGGTGTCTGTCCTGGCCCTTTACGCTGACGGTCAGTCCGACACAAGACTGGATTTTCGGTTGACCCGCAGGACCATCGAGCATCTGGGTCGATGGTCCTGAAGCATCAGCTTTGGGTTCCTCACACTCTGGGGGGTCACAGGAGACTGACGTCCTGGTGTTTCTTTTCTGGCTGGCGTGTGGCACATCTTACCGTGTGGTAGCCAGAGTCTTTGACATAACACGGTCCACCGTGAGCGATGTTGTCCACAGGACGGCAGACCGCATCCTCCAGCTGATGAGCAGGGTCACCCAGCTTCCCAGTGGGAATGAACTACCATAAGTCGCCTCTGGATTTTAGCAGCTCGCTTGGTCTTTCTCCTTCCAAAGGGTCACAAGGAGCATTGATGGCTGCCACATAAGAATAAAGGCCCTAAAAGAAAATGCAGCTTGTTATTTTAACAGGAAGCTTTTTTATTCCATTAAAATGCATGCTGTATGTGACTCTAATGCCAAATTTATAGATATTTTAGTTGGGAATCCAGGATTTTTTTATTTATTTGAATTTTTGATTTGAAATGGTTTATTTCAAGCAATTAAGTAGAAATAATACACAACAGCAATATAAACATCAGTTATACATTCATACAGTAACTAATCAAACTTAGGATAATTAGACATAATTAATAAATATTGCTTGAAAGGGAGTGGGAGGAAGCGAACTTATATAATCCCACCCCGATTATACTGTAACCATTTTATTACATGATTTATCAATATCCGGTTCCCAGTTTTTAATCAGACAGAATTAAAAATCATAAGATATCAATAAAGCACATGACAAAGATGAATTACTTAAGTATTACGTCAAAAATAACTATGTTAGAAGTCAACATGGCAAATGCAGATCAATCATCTGAAATATATGCAGATTATGTTACTTATAGCTACGCTAGCAAAGCCATTCATATGAATAAAACATAATACTATATCAGTAAAGCAGACAACACTGTTTCAGGAATTTTCATAGCAAAAGTTTCATCAAGTATCAAAAGTTAAAAACATGTGCAAAATTATGCTACATTAGGAAAGATTTTTTAATCAATTTATCAAGTTTTGGAGAAAGTGAAGTAATATCATTAAAAGTCAATCAATTTAACAATTTTCAATAAGTTTTTTAATATTTTTTTTGTATTTTTTTTTTTTTTTTAATAATAAAGAAATGCTGTAGGGGAAGAGTAAAAAGGGTCCATAACTGTTGATTGTCCAAGGTTGGTATTTCTTCTTTTACTGATAACAGCTGATCTCCTGGGTTCAAAACAGTTAATAGTTCTCTTCGATGTTATGTCTGCAGACATTAGACATTAGGTCCATATCCTTCTTCAGCTGATATCAGCTGCGGTGAAAGTTGAGGTCAAGTTGTCTGCAGGTCAGAACTCTGCTGTTAATCAGGTTACGTCAGACATACAGAGAAAGTGAGGAATCCACGTGTCATATTTCTTGAAATTATTTGGCTCATTGGTTTATTACTCCATGTTGTTTCAGACGACCGTGATCAAACACTTCTCAAAGTCCTTCATGGTGTTGACCACCAGAACCTTGGTCCGGTCCTCTGGACCGAGTGGTTTAACGTAAATCCTGCAGCCTTTAACCCAAGTGTTCTCAATCTGCTTACGCTTCCTGAGAAGCCGTGCATGTTTTGAGATTTCAGCATTCCTCCTGGTCAGATGGTCGTTCAGATAAACAGCAGAACCTCTGAGATTTTTGCGTAGATTCATCAGAGCTAGCTTGTGTTTGTTATTCACAAACCTGATGAGGATCGCTGGTTTATCCGTCTCCTTTCTCCTGGGGAGCAGGTGGCAGGTCTCGATGGTATTGAGATCCAGGGAAATCCCTTTAGATGTGAGAAATGAATGTATTTGCTGCTCCAAAGACACAGCACCGATCTCCGTATTGGCACTGCTAGCTACGCTAGCGCTAGCATTAGCAGTGCTAGCTCGAGGCTTGATTGGTACTCCAGTGAGAATGACATTATTCATCCTTACTTGCTGTTCCACATCGTCCAGTCTTTTCTCCAGAATCTCGACCTGGTTTTCTCGCTGCTCGTTTTGAGCCCGAAATCTTCGGAACTCTTCCATCATATCCCAAAGTGGCGTTAGCTTAGCCGACACTTGTTCCATAAAACTTTTCAGCGTTTCTTGAATAATGTCAAGAGTTTTTTTGAGGTCTTCATATTCCTGGGGTTTCTTCGGGGGCATGGTCAGCTCTCTTTTTTGGAGAAAAATCAACCTTTTAAGTAATTTGAAGATAGTTGTATTCGCAGAGAGGCACGCCACGCGTCCTGCCGTGTAACCCGGAACCGGAAAAAAAAAAAGGATCAATCCATGATTCACGGGTTCTACGTAAAAGCCCAATTTATGTAAATCAAACAAACCCACCTGAAGGATCATTTTGGGTGATGGTGGGTATCCCTGCATTGCACATCCCATCATGCTGCTGACACCCTACAGGGAACCCATGAGGAAGGCCATTGAGGCAGTTACAACCAGAACCACTCCAGAACACGCTCTGTTGTGAAGAGAGCATTTGGCATGATAAAGATGAGGAGGAGAGCAATATTTCTGGGGGCACTGGAAGTAAAATCAACCTTTGCAATGAAAATCATTGCCTGCAGTTCAATTCTGCACATTCTGTGCATCAGCAAAGGCGACTGCTTAGCCACAGATGTTGAGCCACAGCAGGACAACACCAGGAACATGCAGGACGAGCAGAGTCACGTCCGTCTGCAAGGACAAATCTTTGCTTTCCTTTCAGCTCCAACTGTGACACACATGACTCTAGAAGACCAGGATTATTGTTAACATGTATAAAAATAAATATTAACATATAAAACGAAATTCTAAATATGTACATCTGATATTTATATGAAAATCCTTTTGAGATTGTTAAAAATAGCTCAGATTTAAATAATACATGTAAATTATTCATTTTTGTTCATACATTTATTAAACAAATTGGAAAAACAATGGCTGCATTACATTTTAAACAATAATTTCAACTCAAGTAAACTTAACAGACTCTCCTGTCGCTGTTCCTCCCTTCTAGCCCTTTCCTCCTCTCTCTTCTGGCTCTTTAACATAAACCTTTAACCCAGTACGACAACGATTAACCGTTTATTAAAATGAAGTCAAATCTGATCATGTGTCTCTACCCATCTGGCACGAGCTAGCTTGAAAACAAACAGCCTATCTTTCTCCATCCGCAAATGGATCGGATTTTCCTCATCCTCGTCTGTCCCTACATATATGAACACATTTAAAACATGTGTTAATAACTTGTGACTACGGTTAGAAGTCACTGCTTTTTGATGTAATATCTAGCGTTTGTTTTTAGCCTTCGGCGCTAATTCGCGTTAGCGTCAGCTTTAGCATTACTGAAATTGATGAGCTTCAAAACAATCTAGGTTGTCTATTGAGGAATATAACATATTAAACACATCATCTTAAGTATTTACAAATATATTTTACAACAGATACTGGATATTTTTTAATATACTTACACGTTTCGGTGGTTTTCCTTGCGCAACCGGCTGCNNNNATTTCACATGTGTATGTGAGAGATTTCACATGTGTATGTGAATGAATACATTTTCAGTTGTATGTATACAAGCATTTCACTAGTGTGTGTGAGAGATTTCATATGTGTTTGTGAATGCTAATTCTGAATTATGTCCTACACGGCACCTCATACCGGCAGCCCTGTGACCCTGATAGGGAATAAACGGATTAGAAGATGAATGAATGTATAATGAGGGGCGGAGCTACAGAACATTCTTATTTTGAGAGTGTTGTAGTTGAAGATGTTTACACATCTCACATGTCTTCTACCTGATTCTCAAAATCAGGAAATTCAACTTTCATTTCAATAAATTTCCCAAATTCTCCTCAAAAATTGTCCTTTGCATTTTTAAAATGAATTATGAAACTGACAAGTTTAAAATGGAAAGTTTTACATGTTGGAATAGGTTTAGAGAATCCAACAGAATATGTCTATAATTTAGTCTCATCAAAATATTACTCTGAAAATAGACAGCATCTTATTTTTTTTACCTCTGTTTCTTTTTAATTCAGAATTCATCTTCCTGCTTTGTCTTTCTGTTTGGTAATTTGATTATTTTTTAAACTAATATGTTATAGTCCTACTAATTATGGTTAATAATTTCTTATGCTTTATAACTTATCCAGTTCCTCACATGTGGACAAAGACAAAAACAGTTTTAGAAAATTAATGAACTCTCAAAGTTTATAAGTTTGGTAATTTCAGTACATTCATTACTGCTTCATGTGTATTTGGATACAATAATGTAAAATTACTGGTTTTGGTTTCTATTAATTGTTTTTATTTTATCCAGTGTAGATTAAAATTGATTTTCTTTTTAATTATACGTTTTTTTTATCAAGTACGATTGAAACATTTATTTGTCTTTGAGTGGCATTACATTCCTGCCTTACTAGCAGTTACAGCAATTTTTTTATTGTAGTACTGAAAAGTTTAATCATCATGAATCTGGAACAGGTGTCGTACGTTGTCACTTCTGTCAGAAAACACAGGAATAATCCAGGAGTCATTTGAAAGGAAGATGAGAAATTTTGATGTCATAATCTCAGGGCCAGAGTTCATCTTCAGTAGAAGTTAGCAAACAGCTAAGAACTGGCAAAATACTTCAGAGTTAGAGGAGATGGGCTGCGGGTTATTCAGGGACTTTTGACACAGCAGTGAACCTGCACACCTGTGGAGGAAAACAGACTCAAGCAGGAAAAATCCAGAGGACAAAAACAACCTGAAGAGGGCGACAGAGAGACAGGAATCTACCAAATCACAACAGCTTGTGTGTGAGTGTTCATTATGAGATTGTTTGCATATTAGCAACATAACGTTTTAGATTTATAAAGAATAACCTTTGCATCTACAATAAAAGGGATTTTTATAGTTTAATAGTTTTTTGTTCTAAAGATAAAGAAACCTCATTAGACCACTATAAAATGGTGTTTGGTTGGACACACTCCAGCCAATGTGGTTCAAAGCTCAGCTGGAGTTTGGTCTTCATGCTCAGTTCCTCTTAGACCCTCTATGACAATTTTTTTTACATAAAAACATTCCCAGTGTTTTTTTAAATTATGATTATGAAGTTTTTAACCAAAATCCAACAACCTAAATGTCTTTAAAAAAATCATATTTCATGTTTATCTAGGCCAGGGGTGGGCAAACTACAGCCTGTGGGCCGGATCCGGCCCACTGAACAATATCAGAGACACATGTTTCTCCCTACCATGACAAAGGTGGATAAAGGTGGAAAGATTTCATGTAATCCATGGACACCAGTGAAGATCACAAATCATTGAAGAAAAAAGGTTGAAATAGAACAGAAGACAATCTTCCCTTTCTACGCTATTAGTTCATCTTCACGGTTTTGCAGAAGCATTTCTTTTTAACCCTTGTGCTATCTTAAATGACCCCACCCTTACATTGACGTGTTCTCCTACCATGACAAAGGTGGATAAAGGTGGAACGACGTCATCCATGGACACCAGTGAAGATCACAAATCATTGAAGAAAAAGGATTCAGAGCACTGTCTAGTGGGTCTAGATGACCCAACTCCCAACGCTAAAGTGCCTAGGATAGCACAAGGGTTAAAGCGATTCTGCTGCTTCTTTTAAACACCCTGTTCTGTGTCCTGATTGGCTGGAGACCTTGACAACTAATCTCCTCCATGCTGTTTCTCCTGTACAGAAACGCAGAGCTCTTCAGATCTACAGAAATCTGTGGTCGCAAGCAGATCTTAGTCTTCATTCTAAAATCCTGGATCCTCCACCCTGTTTTTGCTAATTGTGCATCCGAAGTTGCACATTGGTGTTTGTTTCCGTTCAGTGCAGTGTAGATTCACTTCTGGTAACGGCTTATCTGCGGGGCAGATACTGAACTCACTCCTCATGTGGGCAGTTCCCCATCCTTTGTTGTAATCTCACAATGAGGTTTTGACTTTGAGCAGTATGGGCCTTGACATTGTGGCTTCACTTCCAAAGAACCTCCCCCTCACCTGGCTCACTATTGCTCCTTAGAGGGTGCGGTGCACTCCAACGCTTCTCCTGTTGCTCTTTCATTGCAGTTCAGAGTCCTCAGAATTTCTGCTCATATTGTCAAAACAAAGAGTAAAAGACCAAAGTTTGTACATAAACTAAACAAATCAATCCCCTTGTTTTTTAGTTTACAATTTGCAGCTTTAAAGCCTATGGAATATGAATGGTAGAGACTAAATGACACCCGTTTCTCATAAACCCATACGGTCTTTTTTGAAGAATCAATGTAGTTTTTCTGTTTTTTGTGAGAACATCTTCGGAACTTTTGAGGACAGTAGATCCAACTAAAGGAGTATCAAAACTACAGCTTGAATAAAACCCCACATTTCTTAAAAAGGATCCCACCAGCAGCTACAGCTAAATGCGATTACCTTCTTGAAGCATCTGGAAAAGAAACAAGCTGTCAAGTAAGATATCGGGGATATCACTTTAGGTTGTGTCAAACAGCCACTATATATATTTCGGACGTATTGCATGGATGACAATTGGTCATATGCAAATATACGTGGAAAAAGTGAGAAAGTAGTGGTCTTGATGCGAAATTTTCCCAGATGTATTACGTACGAACCACATTATAACCACAATAGAAGTACGAATAAACCACAAAAAAACCCCACATAAATCAACGTGAAAACCTAAAAATACACGAATCGTGCACGAACCGTGTGTGATTATTGCGCTGTTTATATGCAATTCATTAGGGATTTATGTGTCAATTATAAAATTTTACCATCAAACTTGTGCCTTATGCAATGTAAAAGTATACATTGGTGGTACATGCACGAAAAGTCTGTCAGACATACGTGGAACGGTTGTGGAAAGTCCCCTTGACGGACATCTGACATCAACGGATGACAAATGCAAGAAACACTTATAAATTATATGTATCACGCATGCAGGAAAACCGAAAAATGACCAAAATGTAAGTAGTAGCTGCATAACACGGCCCTGACATGCACTCATGAGGGAGGAGAGTGGAGACAAAGGAAGTGATTCTGTTGCAGCTTTTTCTCATGTTTGACCTTTGTGGTTTAAGATCGTCTACCCCTTATCGTCGGGTCCGTTTATCATTCTAGTAAATACTGTATGTGTAATTTTAAGTTTTGTCAAAAGGTTATGCAAATCATCCACCTATAAAAACCCATTTGCATGTTATTTTAAGTTACTTAGAGGAACCACCAGAGAAATGCAAATCTAGACGGCGTTTTTCTAACGTGTGTCCCTGAAAGTCCTTTACTGAGGAGTTGAATGTCAAACATATTTATAGCACAAACAAATGTTTTACTACAAACCTTTATAGAAGCAAGAAAACCAAACCGCTGCTGACTTTGACTTTGTTTAGTGAACTCATTGGTTAACCTTCTTGAAAGACAATACATTTGTTCATCTTTGCTGAATCAATCTGATGCTTAAATCTATGAAAATCAAAGATCCGCAAATAAAAAATTAGCTGACAGATTTGTCAGACTACTTACCCAGCTTCACGAATATTTGCTGTATTTTTTTTACCCTGATGAAAGCAAACATAGACGTTAAATATAAACGTTGGATCTGTAAATAAAATCGAATGTTACTTTTAATTATCAACCAAAATGTTAAAAAGTTGGCTGAGATAATCAAAAAGGTGTAATATGTCAGCTACACTCACACTGCTGTTCCATGACACTCAACAGTAGGAGATCCTGGCTGGTTCTGCTCACAACGATAAAATCCAAAGACCCATAATGCTGCAAGGTGTCCATCCATCCATTCTCTGGAGTGTGCTCTTTCTCTCTGGGCCACAGGGCTGCTGGGGTCAATCCAGGCCAAAGCAGTTGTCCTGTTCTCAACCTGCTGATTAGACTTTTTCTTTTTCCTGCTCCCTGTAATCAAACCTCATCAGCCTCACTTGTTAACCACCTCATACTGCTGCTTTTCTTCCTCCAGCTCCAGTTCCTTTGCTCTGCTTCAGAGGTTGCTGCAGCGTGTGGAGTGCTACCATGTTGATTACAGTGAGGTTTTATTTTTCTTCTCGTTTGTTCTTTGCGATCTGGCCTGTTGGATGGTTTTATGCTTTTTACATTGTTTTTGAGGAGTTTTGTACGGTGATTGACTGGGCTCACACTACATACAAAAGAAACAACGCAACGGCATTACCCGCAACAAAACGATATAAACCGCAGCAAAAAAAAGAGAGCGCTTGTACTTCAGTGAGACGGAGTCTGAGATTTTAATGACGGCGGATGAAGATTATACGCCCATCAAAAAACGGCTGCATCATCAAAAAAGAAAGAGTTTCTGCTTGTAGAAAAAAGAACGACAAAGTAAATCTCATTTCTCATTTCTACTATTGTATTCATATATGTATAAATTATCCAACTTAAAATGAATTAATCAATTAAGTAAACTAGTCATTATTTTCGTACAACTAAAATTTACATATTTATCTAACTAAATGTCATATTACTCCACTGCAATTAAAGTTTTTCTATCTTAATTTATTGTAATTTTTGAACTCTCATGTATAAGTTTGAGCCTGCAGATATTCTCATTTTTATAACAATAAAATGAAACAAACAAAATGGATTTGCAATAAGAAACAATATGTCATCTACCATTTACTCCATTCTTAACATTATATTACCTGGCAGTAGGGCGCTTATATAAACTCATCAACCTCTCCCTCCCTCTCACTCATGATGCAGAGAGAATTTAACATAACAGGTCAAATAACTCGGCAAAACACAGTAAAACAGCTAAACAACTAAACTCATTTTTCATTAATTATCATTTTATGAGAGGGGATGGACTGTGTGCCTGGTGATGTGGGGCTAAGGCAGATGAGTCCAACCATTTTTATAATAGGTTTGACTCCAGTACACTCTCACCCATACCCAACCATCAGTGACCTTTTCCATTCTGCTGCTGTGACCGACCACTCCTTTCCATCCAGTGACAGATCCTTGACTTCTGCCAAGTGACTGGTTCCCCATCCACCAAGTGGCAGCTCCTGCACCTCTCAAGTGCTGTGACCTGCTCTTCCCCCTCCACCCAGCAGCGCCTGCTCCAGCTCCAGCCCTGATGCTGTACCACCTATAAGTGTAGAGAGGAAGTGTGCATAGAGTCAGGAGGCTCCAATGGTTGAATCTGCTGGTCCTGACGGAATATCACCACGGTTGCTAGCTGATCAGGCACAGAGTTGGCGTGCTTCTTCAAACCATCTTTAACAGGAGTCTTCATACAGGATGTGTCCCTGGTTTGTGGAAGACCCTCATGCCTTGTCTCCCCTGTGCCCAAGGTGACTAGGCCTGCAGGGATGAAGGACTATAGACCAGTTGACCTGACATCTGTCATAATGAAGACAGATGTCTTCATAATAATAATGGATTGGATTTATCTGTGCTTTTCCAGACTCTCAAAGCGCTTACATTGTGTCTATTATTCATTCAATTCTCATTCATACTTGGTGATGGTAATCACTGTTGTAGCCACAGCTGCCCTGGGGCAGACTGACAGAGGCGTGGCTGCCATTTCACGCCTACGGCCCCTCTGACCATCACCGGGATCATTCATACACATTCACACACCAGTGGAGCCACACTGGAGGCAAGGAGGGTGAAGTGTCTTGCCCAAGGACACAACGACATTTTGGGCTGGTGGGAGCGGGGATCGAACCGCCGACCCTTCGATCATTGGACAACCCGCTCAACCGCCTGAGCCACTGTCGCCCCACTTTTGAGAGGCTCAAACCCCAGGTGGAGGGGGCGCTGGACCCCTTCAGTTTGGCCTTATCAGGACAGTATTGAGTGGAAGATGCAGTCCATATGGTCTGAGTAGGGTGCTGCTGTCCTTTCTGGAAGGGACTGGCAGATATGAGGGTTTATGTTTTTCGACTCCCCATGTTCCTTTGATACAGTCCAGCCTCAGCTGCTGAAAGAGAAGCTTGAGAGGATGGCAGCTGATCCAGTTTTTGTGACTTTATTATGCATCTGCAGCTTGTCATGTCTGTATATTTTGACCACACTGCTATTGTGGCGTAAAAGGAGGGGATGAGTGAGTACAGGGAGCTCATTCTCCAGACCACCCTCCCTGAGCAGGGACAATGGCCTTGTGCTGAACACATCAAAGACCAAGGAGATGATCATTGACTTTAGTATGAAGTCCTTCCACCAACCAGTGATCATCGATGGAGGGGGAATCGAGGTGGTTGACTCCTCATACTTGGGTGTGCACCTTGACCACAAACTGGACTGGTCAGAGCAGGCTCAGGCTCTGTATAAGAAAAGGGCAGAGTAGGCTGTTCTTCCTGGAGAAAGCTGGAGGTCCTTGATGTATGTACTGACATGTTGCCTCTCTTATCAGTCGTGGTTGTATGAAAGTGCTGTCTTCTATGGGGGTTGTATGCTGGGGTGGCAAAGGACCACAAGGATTGCACTGATTGGACAAACTGATTAAGAGATGTGCATCTGTGATTGGGAGGAGGGTGGACTCTGTGGGAACAGTGCTGCAGAGGAGTATGAAGGCCTTAACTCAAAGATCTTTGGACAATCCCAGATATCCCTTGCACCACACGATATCTGGTCAGAGGAGCCTGCGGAGTAATGGGCTCTTTCACTGGCGCCAAGGACAGAGCGCTTTAAGAACTCATTTTCTGTCTCCAGCTATCAGACTGTTTTATGAACCTGCCTGATATGAACTGGATATTATTTGTGAACTGTCTCTATACTGTTACTTGTTGTGGTTGTATGTTTTGCTACTGACACCTGAATTTCTCCTTTGAAGATTAATAAAGTTCATATTCATCTATCTATCTATCTATCTATCTATCTATCTATCTACCCATTCATCGGCTCCATTCATTCATCTATCTATCTATCTATTCATCTATCTATCTATTCATCTATCTATCTATCTATCTATCTATCTATCTATCTATCTATCTATCTATCTATCTATCTATCTATCTATCTATCTATCTATCTATCATTTGGTCAAAAACCCACACTTTAACCCAAATCCATCCAGACAGGCAAAGGAATAGTATCCCATTAACTCTGCGCTAAGCCGATCTTACAGCAGCACCAAAGTTAAGACTTACTTAATTGAATTCAATCAAATGAAAAGTAAAAGAACTGTCTGATAACCACATGTTATTGCTATTATGGAACTTACGACATAAACTCACTTTCTGATTAAGCGTTCCAACTAATTTCTTTAGTGAATATCAACCTTTCACAACTAAATTGAAATTACTTAAAAAATGTGTTAGTCAGATTCAAAATTGAGTTGTGATAACTTCACGTGTGTTGTTGACACAACAAAACGGAAGGTTTTTTGATCTGATCTTTGAAGTCTGAAAAAAGTATCATTGGGTTTAAATTATTAAAAATGTTTTGCTTTCTTAAATCAAAATTGAAATCTTATTGAAGTGTAAAGATTCCTGTAATGATTAAGGATACGAATTGCGTGTCAAATAGATGTCTACGCCTTCTTTGTTGAGGTGAATCAAATTTGCTGCTTGACGTCTGTCTAACACTGTGATTGACACCTTGATCTGATTCTTCACCGCTTCTTTCCCCCAACAGTAGCCGACAGTCTGGCGGTAACCCAAAGCCACAGGGTTAAGAAATTACGATGGAAGTTTAGGACAAGAGCCCTCGCATTGATCAGCCATACTGGATTTGTATTTACCCGCTGATCAAGATACGGAAAATGCCTCGTGCCCAAATCTGAGTCCCTGATTGCTGACGCTAACTCCCCGCTAAAGTTCAGATTTTTATATTTCTCTATCACTTGACGCCTAAATTGGACCCTTTGGCTAACACTGAAATTGCGCTGCTGCGGACTGCTACGCCCGATGCTCAAATGTGCTGCAGGACCTCAGATCACATCTGTACTTTCTCTTAACATTGAAACTGATGCTTGACGCAGAGTTGCACTCTTTACACTGACTTTTGGAAACTGTTAAGTGAGAGGAAACATTTTATAACAAGGAAAATTAACAACTTATTGACAATAAGAGAAAAACTAGCAACAAGTAGATCAGTTCAATTAAAGTCACGACAGGGTATTTAATTCATGAACTTGCAAAGGCTATGGAGGTTTCAGAAAGTGCAGGTGATGAAATGTTTTTAAAGATACTTCTGGAAAATATGCAAATCAGCACCATGTTTTTGCAATTCTATTTCCTCAAAGCTGTTTGTTTCCACAGAGGGAGGCATTGCTGTGTTTCCCAAAACCTAAGGTGGAAACGTTAAAGCTCCACAAAAAAACAGAGCAAATAGAAATGATTATGAGGAAAGCAGAAAAATACTACCCACAAACACAAATGCACAAACTGTGAGAGGTCCTTTCTACACTTTATATATCCAAAACATTTTCCTCACAGAGTTAGTCCATTCCAGTTTCTTTCTGCAATGCAATGTGTCCATAAATAAATGTGATTAAAGTAATTTTTTCCATCACTTCCACTTTCACAGAGTTCTGCTGTTGAGCAGAGAAGGACTAACCAAACTGAATGAGTCAGAGAGCTGTGTGGGCTTTCTTTGCTTGTATCCATGGACACACCCACACACACACACACACACACACACATACACAGATTGGGACATTTCTTAAATGGCATGTAAAATTCTCAATGACAAATTTGAAACCCAAAGCAGGACGGGCGGTTCATCAAAGTTTGATGCTTCCGGCACAGCCCACACGGAAGAGAGACCCATCTGCCCCTGACGGATTGCCTGTTTGGGATCTCCATCTCTGGGCTTTGACAGCAGTGGCTGCCCGGCCCCACATTTATTCTGCAGTAGACACCTTATCGTTACCTTTGGATTTCAAAAGTTCAGTTATAGTCACACCTGTATTTTGAAATACTTTTAAGAAAATAGCAGAGGAAATATAGGCCCAGGATCCCCTGGACGCCCACGCCCGCCCCTGTCCCGGCCACCGGCCCACCTCAATCAGGTCAAGCTGGGAGACAGGATTCCAACGCGGACTCACCCTCCTCTTGATGAGTGTGTGTTTGTGTACTAAAAGGCTGCAGTTAAAATAGTTGAGGTGGGTCAAAACGTCGGATTCGGATCACCCTCACCAAAAGGCCTTACATGAATGAGATGTGCATTTTAGTGATAGATCTGTAGTGTTTTTACTTAGAAGAGGTGCGGTTAAAATTGGAGTGTGTCTGAAGCAAATAAAACCCCCTACCTACGAAAATCTCTCCAATGAGGTCCTCATGGGAGCATATCTGTCCAGTTCACTATTTTGGTAATTCTAGACCTGAAATCTGCATTTGATAATTGTGATACTGTTGATCACAACATTGTTGTCTGGTGTTATGTTTTTATTCAGAAGAGCTTAAAGCTAATCTAATTTAGCCTTTTACTGTGACATCATCTCTGTTAAGTCTGTGATATGTGTGTTGATTTGTTGTGATTTCATGTGATTTTTTTACTATTGTGAAGCACTTTGTGATTATTACCTAAGAAAGGTGCTAGAAAAAAAACTTTTTAATGGAAGAACCCTACTAAAAACCATTTCTTAACCAGCCCAGGTAGATCTGCAGAAAAAAAAAATAAAGATTCTAACATCTGCAGTCAAATAGTCAGGAAATGTATAAAGAAAAATAAACGGTGTTATGTAAATCAGCTGTATTCACAAACTAAGAGTCTCTTTGTATTCGGATATTTGAAACTTTGTTTGAAAACATTCATGGAACTATGTAAATCTCTACAGTATGTTCCTGCTATGTGTGTTTTATATAAAAATCCTCCCAGACCTTCACTGTGTTCAGACACAAACATCAGTCGTGGTGTTTTATCCAGAGTTTCCTTCTACAGTCCACATGGCAGCCATCATGATGGAGAAGATCCTCTGCTGCTCGTCTTGGTTTCCTCAGGTAAGTCAGAAAATGGAAAGGCTAATCATATAGGATGGTTATCACTTCATAACTGCTCCTCAAAAATCACTTAGGTGGAGAATTCTTAAATATACTTTAATCTCTAAACTGAGAAATAATTTGGGCGACTGTGGAAACAAAAACTGCATCCAACAGGAGAAATCTTCCAGCAGAAACAGACTTAATTTCTCCATCGTCTGCTGTGATGGTTTAGTGTCAGAGAAGACAGGAAACAAGCATCAATCTGTTTCTTTGGTCCCTCTGAGACTGGATGTTCCAGATTTTAAAAATATTATGAAGATAGTTCTACAAACTTCATTCATTTTTAGAGTTTTTTTCAAAAATGACACTGAAGTTTGTCTCACCAGGAATCAAGGAAATGACAGTTTCGCTCTTTACTAAAAACATCACCTTCTGTCTGATTCTAATGAAGTAGTAATTCTGCCAGTTGGTCACTGAAACAAATATTTACTTTCTTTCAGACATCTTCATCCTCTCCTCCTGCCTCCCTCATCCGTCGCGTACCACATTATTAATCAACCTTTGAACTGGACTGAAGCTCAGACCTACTGCAGGGAGAAATATACAGATTTGGCCACCGTTGAAAACTCTGAAGAAATGGACCAACTTATAAACACAACTTCATCTGTTGGTTCCAGTTCTGACTTTTGGATCGGTCTGTACAATGAAATCAATTGGAGATGGTCTGATGGATTCAATGGAAGCTTCACAGGCAACCGCTACAACGACAAGACTTCACAAGATTCATCAAATGCTCGTGGTGGTCAGATCTGTATAGTTGTATACTCCCATTCCGACCATTACCATTGGTCCGACTCAAACTGCAGTTCATCATTTCCTTTTGTGTGCAACAATGGTAAGACTTTCACTAAAAATATATGGTAGGTTTATTTTACTATAATGTAAAAATGACCAAGTTAACAACAGCGGACAACACGATGTGATGTCAGCAAAACTGATCAGTCCATCATTCCAGTCCAATGTGTGGAAAGACTTTGAATTTAGCAAAGACATGTGACCAGACAGTTTGCTAGAATGTTCTAATGTTCCCTTTGGATTCTGTGGATGTGGAAAAACAACAGGGCTGAACTTTAGGAAACTAAATTGTAAATGATTTACTTGGTCAGATTTCAGGCAGATACTCGCTACAGTGTTTTTTCAGGTAACACCTAGGCGGGCTCAGTTTCAATTAACTCACCTGCTCTGAAGGCCCTATTTTAGCCCAGGTGCGCAGTTGTTCATTCTTTCTTACCTTTAGCTATTCTTCGGCCTTCCACCTCCCTCCCCGGCTTCCACCTGTGGCCCAGAAGGGGGGTTTGAGCCATTCAAAGTTTTATGGAAATTTCTCATATAGAATTGAACGGAGCCTTATGCCAAACGTAGATGTGAACGCCAACTTAAAGAATGTGGAAAATTAAGTATGTCAAATAAATATTTCTTACTGCAAAATGAAATAAAATGGACCATGAATCAGATCAGCAACTACAAATGATGATATATATGAAATTGTTGTTAAAAGAAGCCGTTACACCTCTACTATTATCTCTGTAATCCACAGGAACCCAGCAGAATCCTGAATATGTTTTTGTGAATGAAAGAATGAACTGGTCCAGCGCTCAGAGACACTGCAGACAGAACTTCACAGACCTGGCTACTGTGAGGAACGACACAGACTGGCAGAAGATTTATAGTGTGGTGCCTTTTTCTCAGAACCTATGGATCGGTGTTTATAGAAATTCAAACATTTTCTGGTCTGATGGGAGCAACTTCTCTTTCTACCAAACACCATTTCATTTTTATCTAAAGTCTGGAATAATCAGTACCAGATGTGGTTATCAGTATGGTCAAACCAGAGATAACTGGTATTTTGATCCTTGTGAAAACAAATTACCATTTATCTGCCATAAAGGTGAGTTCAGCATTACATTGATCTAACTGAGATTCCCTTTACACTGATGTGTACATCTCTCATCGTCATATATATTTTCATTATAATTCATAATTCTTTACCTTCTGTTTTCAGAAGTACCCATACACAAGCGTGTGGTGAAACTGAGACTGAAGACGGAAAACTCTGCTGATCTGAACGACTGCTGTTAAAGCAAAGTTGCTGGAAGAGGTGAGTTCGGGAATTTCAACAGTTTCAACTCTGGTAGAAACAAAGAAAGTTTCTGAAAAATACATTTATGTTCAGCTTCAGAAGAAACTGGAGGAGAACGGAGTGAGTGGAGTGAAGGTGAAGTGGAAACAGCAGACTGATGGAAAAGTCTTCAACAAGGAGAAAAAGAAGAAGACTGAGCTCTGAAAAATAAACCCTTTATTAAAATAAACACTTAATTTTCCTTGAACCTAATCCCATGGAATTGTCTTTATTAAATCTGCTTGTGTTGTTTTTATGGACAATTCATTTGGCTGCTTTATGAAATTTCAGAATTAGGGTTTTTAAAAGAAAATAACTTTTTAATGAAAGGACCAAACTAAAAACCATTTCTTAACTGGCCAAGGTCTGCAAAAAAAAATAGATTCTAACTTCTGAGGTCAAAGAGTCAAAGTGTCAAGACATTTAAAAAGAAAAAAAAGTGTCATGTAAATCAGCTGTTTTTACGAACTAAGAGTCTCTTTATTTGGATGTTTGAAACTGTGTTTGAAAAAATTCATGAACTATTAAGTAAATTCTACATATAACTTTCTGCTATTTGTGTTTTAATATAAAAATCCTCCCAGACCTTCATACTGGGTTTAGACACAAAACATCTGTAATGGTTGACACTACAGATGAGTTTCAGTGGCCATGACGGAAGATTGAAAAATTATGTTTATTCAACAGGTTTTATTTCAATGAAACTTTGAGGTCATGTGTTATAATTGTCATCACCCCATTGGTTGAACGGTACCCGCTGACAGATGACAATACAGGTGTGGGGCCACACGCCTTTTTTTTGTAAGAAGACGCGAGAGCGCAGAAGGAGGAATGCACAGCTGACACAGACGCAGAAGCACGGAGGAGCAAGCAATCACTCATATGGATTATCTTTCCCAGCTCGGATTATTTTCCTACGGAGTATATTTTCCCAAAGAGCTCGGATTGTCCGGTACGAGGATCTGTATCAGCTTCATTGACAGGTGGAATGTGTTCCAGCGAGTGAGGCAGAGAGGCCTCCCACCTAAAGCGTGAGACTGTGGGACACTGATTTTTCCTCCAGAACATTTCTGCGGGAGTTGGGTTTGAACTGTGGGTTTTATATTGTGTATTTTGGGAATTTAAGATTGTTGTAATTTTATAACTGCACTTCAATGATCACTTAGGTGGAGGAAGGCCACACGAACTTCTGAATATGCAAATGCAGGGTTTTTATACCAAAGCCCATCCCTGAGCTCATTGGTTCGGACTTTGAATGCACCATGTTCATCTGTCTGTCCCTCTGCAGGTTTAAAGCGGCTAAAACCACCACAAAAAAGCCAAGAACTGTCTCTGAGTCATTATTCATTATTTCTGTGTGTAAGAAACTGGACGGGTAACGTAACTAAAATTTAATACAGTCCTTTCTAGAGAACTAGTTTTCCACATTTGTCCTTCGAAAGGGCCGACTGACGCCTGGACATCGCAAGCGCTGGAGCCCCTGGGGTTTCGAAAACCGAAGTTTCGGGTCTGAGATCACAGCCTCAGGATTGAAACATCCGGCTTTCAGGATCGGGCGTTCCTCGCCTTGGTTTCGTGGTACTCGGCATGCTGGACCTCACTGTAAATGAAGAGGTTCATTGCTTGAAGTGAGTGCGCACGCACACAGAAAGTCTGTCCTCTCTTTACTTGCTAGGGTTTTATGTTGACTGCTGTCTGTCTTGTGTGTGGGTGCATCATCTCTTGGGGAAGAACAGAGAGAGCCGCGTGCAGTCACAGTGCTGCGCGTGCACGCTGACCACAGGAGCGCCTGCAGTCAGCCTGCTGCGGGTGCATGTGTCCTCCTTGACAGGTGACAGGGAGAAGTGTGCAGCTTAAGAGAAAAGGCGCGTCGGGCTGTGTAAGCGACATTTGGGAATAAACGAGCTCCAGGGAATTCATGTGTAACGTTTTATGTCTCTGTCTGTGTCTGACTGTGCTTTTCTAAGTATTTGGCTTCTGTGGTGTATGCTCGCTTTGATTAATGTCTTATCTTCTAAATAAATGAATAATGAATATGGTGACCCAGTTGACAAATAATTAGGCTTCTTTTCTGATTCTCTGCTTTCTGCTGATTAGATTCAGTGCTGAGAACTGGGCAAGTAAAATCTTGCCACGGTGATGGACTCATTCGCAAAATCTAACAAAGACAGTGAGAAAGCACATTGACAGGGGTCCAGAAAACTTCTCATAAGAGTTGAAGTATGTGGAAAGTCAGGATCAGACATAAATCACGATTGGATAAATGGGTTAAAGATTATGGATTTCATGGTGTTAAGCAGACCAGAGGCAGGGACAGAGTAGTAGGAAGGAGGGGGGAACAGCTTCACAGATCAGGAGGCGTGCCTGAGCTTGCAGACAGGCTGATGAGAACTCGCAGAAAGGAGGGGGGAGTTTCTTCCGTTGTAAGCAGATATAACAGCTTTCTGCTCTCCGAATAATGATAGGGACGTGTGTTTTAGTGTGTCTTAGTGTGTATTTTAGTGTTTAGGACATGGACAAGGGTAGATGTTCAGAAAAAGCTATAGAAATTATCATTTTTACAAAGCAGTAGTGGATCATTTTGTGCAGGAAACACCTCCTCTTTGAATAAACATGCCGATTTCTCTTTTTTAGTTCATTTTCCCCTGTTCATAAAAAGTTTGATTGCAGCCTTCTGACCCCACTTCTCAGGTCCCTGCATTTTTTCTGCTTGTAAATCAGGATTGACCTCTTAAAAGCATTCCTAAGGATCTCAATTCACTAACTCCTTACATTTTTTTTAATGGACATGTCTGCTAATCTTTCTTAAGTTTCAACTCTTAGGGCAATATGCGGTAAACCAACTCCAGCTGGCCCTGCCATTGCAGGTTAAATTTTTGGGACATTTGTTTCTGTTTCTTTACAAAATTATTTCTCTCTCCCTGACCTCACCAATCTATCTGATCAGCCCCCACTCTCACTTCTGAGCAGCTGATAGTTGGAAACAATGTCACCTGTGATTCTTCAGCGGATTCTCCAGAATCACATGCAGTATGCTCTCTATTCCTTCTGTCCAAGCATTACCATTAGTCAAACTTCGTTATCAGCCTGTTCATGCTGGGTTGCTGAAATGAGACGCAAGTTCTTGTCTGTTTCACTTCTTCAATGTGTTTTTTCTCACAATTTTATTTTTAATATTTATTTATTTTATTTTTTTCCTGATTTTTTCTACCTCATGCCTGGCTCTCTCTACTCGACACCATTGATGATTTACATGATTGTTTGAAGAAAGTTGTGAGAACAAAGGAACGCATTGAGTCTGCCTCCAGCTCTCTCCTCCTCACAGACTCTGCATCCTGACCAGAAGGCCCTGTCAGTGACCTGCTTCTGCACTGGCCATTCAATGGACTGATTGGTCACAATCGGAGGTGGACAGGACCTTCAAGGTTCTCTCACCATGCCAACCGCAGTACGAATTGCTGAAATTGCTGAGAGCCTACGAGACTGACGTTTTGAGACGCATCCCTGGTTGAAGTCCAACTACGAAGTGTGACACTACTCCTGGTGAGGGGCCCTGGTGTTTCCTCTAGCGCCTCCCTCTCTTCCAGCTACAGTGAGTTCTCGAACCAGCTAACACATGGGTCCAGCTGTTGCTCGGTTTCATCTTGTACTTTTTATTCCCTCTTCCTCTGGAAAGATCTCACTCCACATCATCATTGAGGTCAAGGCCCCTAAATCACAAAATTTCTTCTTCAGATGACTGATGCCTACTGGTCTGGATCCCCACTTTATTGGTTTACTTCTTGGTGGAGTGTACTGATAAAACCAATACCCGTCCTCTGTGTGTTGTTTTTTCTTTTTTTTCTTTTTCGCCACCTGTTTGATTCCATGTGTCAATGAATGATCGCCAAGATGCTGTCAGGCCGACTCTATCAGCATTATGCCTACAATTAACCTAATTCGCATCCGCTCGTGGTTGAAACTGGTCTTTACAGATTTATTTTGTTGTTTTCTTTTTGTTTGACTTGATTTTTTTTTTAATTTTCTTTATTTCCTAATTTGTTTCTTGTTCTATGTAACTTAAATTAATGAAATTGTGCCGAGGTCTGGACTGGTGATGCATGCGTATCCTTAGTGGTGGCTGCTGAGGGGCACAGAGTCGTTGATGAGTTTTGCCCTCCCTGATCGCTCACTGAATGTTTCACACAGATGGTATAAGTTTAGACCTGGAGGTTTTCGCATCAACACTCATGTATCATTTTCTGTGCATGTGTTTTCTGCTGAGCAGGCCTCAGACTTATCTTCACTTCTTTTTAGCCTTGGAGTTTCTTCCAGCAGTAACTCAGGGGCGGATTTTCACACGAGGTCCATCGGACGATCTTCTGAATATGCAAATGCAGGGTTTTTATACCAAGCCCATCCCTGAGCTCATTGGTTCGGACTTTGAATGTACCATGTCTGTCTGTCCCTTCGTGTTTGTGCTGGCAAAACCTGGCCAAAAGATGTTTTGTCTCTGAGTCATTATTCATTATTTCTGTGTGTAACAAACTGACGGGTAATCTAACTAAAATTTAATACAGTCCTTTCTAGAGAATCCAGTTTCTTCACAGTGATTATTTCGCTGTTTATATGCAATTCATTAATGATTTATGTGTCACGTAGATGATTGTAACTGCCGCTGCAATTATATTCGGATATCTTTGGGGAGAAAGTAAACCGCCTTTACATCGCAGTTTAGAAAAAGGGTCGTTGTTCTTCCATTTTTATGGCATTTATTTTTCTTGAACGATAAAAATATAAAGTACGAACCACGAAAATACTCAAAAAACATGAATACTTCCTTACTGTAAAAATAACATGTTCTAGACACAGTTTAAGCATGGTCTAAGATTAATGTGCTGCCTTGCTTCCCAAGTTCAAATCCAAAAGCCAATGCCCATAAAAACACCACAATTCTAAAATGCAAACTAATAGGAAGCCTGAACAGCTGCATGGTCAAAGAATGACAGGCACATGCATGCTAACCCACAGATAACCAAAATTCAGCCGTGGCTCCAACAATATGGGGCACATGATATGTGCGCCATATACGTGATGTAATAGTTATACATTGGTGGTAAATGCATGAAAAGTCTGTTACACATATGTGGAACGGCCATGGAAAGTCACAAATTTGCATATGCATCTAGCAAAGATTACACATAATTGCATAAGATTTGTGTAATAATTGCGTATAAACTATGTGAAATACTTATGTTTCGTGTAGTTCTTAACCCACCAACAAGTTTAAACACTTCAAAACTGACTTCACGCAAAGACCCGTAGGCCAAAGCCCTTGACGGACATCTGACATCAACGAATGACAAATGCAAGAAACACTTATAAACGAGTATAACACGATGCAGGAAAACCAAAAATGACCAAATAAGTAGTAGCTGCATTAACACGGCCTTGACATGCACTCTATGAGGGAGGAGAGTGGAGACAAAGGGAAGTGATTCCAAAGAAGCTAAATTGTTTGGACCTTTGTGGTTTCTGATCATGTTCATCTCCTTATTGTCGGTCCGTTTATCATTCTAGTAAATACTGTATGTGCAAACTTTTGTTAAGTTTTCTTGTCAAAAAGGTTATGCAAAACATCCACCTACAAAAACTCATGTGCATGTTATTTTAAGTTACTTAGAGGAACCGCCAGAGAAATGCAAATCTAGACGGTGTTTTTCTAACATCTGTTTCCCGAAAGTCCTTTACTGAACATTTGAATGTCAAACATAAAAAAAAACATACTCAAATATTTGACAAGCCTTTTATAGTAACAAGAAAATCTCTTACTTAAAGGAGCTCTGACTGTATAGAACTCATTGGTTGACCTTTTTATACAGACAATACATGTGTTCATCTTGGTGAATTTCAATCTGATGCTTCCAATCTATGAAAAAATAAAAGATCCCAAGAAACAAAAATTAGATGACAGTTTTGTTTTAGATTAGCTAGTTTTCTTTTAATGTTTTGCTGTATTTTATACCTTGATAAACCCAAACATAGGGATGGAAATGATAAATGTTAAATGATCTGCAAATGAAAAATCATGTTTCATTTTTAAATTTCAACCTAAATCTTGAAAGTTGGCTGACACAATCAAAAAGGTTTAACATGTCAGCTACATATGAGGGCAGAATAGTCTCATAATTCAGAATTTTACACATTCCGTGTCAAAAATGCACACACTTCGATTCACAAATGTCATTTTATGCAAACGTGCTAAATATATTTGGAAATGCACATGTTGTGTTTCACAAACACACACATTCTGTTTCACACGTGTGTGGCAGCATGAGAAAACGGGTTGACAACGACACCTGGGGCTGCTGAGCCTCGGGAAAAGATTTTTAAAGGAAGGCAGGTGCAGGTCCTGCTCAAACCAAGGCAGAGGCTGTGGGTTTTTTAAAACATAATTTATTAGAATTCAGTTAAAAAACAATGCTAAGAAACCTTAATAAAAACAATTCTTATAAAAGCAAGTCAGTTAAAATGTTCTGGAGGAGGAGCTTACCGAGGTGGCTAAAAACAGCAGTAAAAACAATGCAAACACCCCTTTGTGAATCACTGCACACGTGATGGAAAACCACACAGCACACTGGGACCCACCACCAGACACAGCAGTCCACCACCCGCCGGGCCTTCTACCTCCTGAAAACAAGAATAAAATCTATTGGCTATCAATAAAAAGACACAATTAAAAAATCAAGATTAAAAAAAGATGATTAGTGTTCTGGGGTGTTGTAGCCACCCAACCACCACCATCAGCTGGTGGGAGTACGGTGAGATGCCACAGCAACGAAAGGTCTCGTGGATTACGTTTCCTCCAACCGGTTCCTTGCCGGAGGGGGACCTGGACAGAAATCACAGCAAAAACAATAAAAGCAAAGCAGCAGCTTAAACCCCTATTTGCGGGAGAGAGAAGGGCATGCAGCCTAAAACACATTCCTGAAGAAAAAGAAAAATAGTTTGCAGGAGCCTTAATTGTACAAAAAAGAGGGAAGCTAGGAGAAGGACTTGCATGTACAGACAGAGAGACAGAGATGGGAAGGATGCAACAGATAAGGGTGGATATGACAGAGATGGAAAAGGTGCTAACAACTCCAGGAGAGAGTGTAAGCAGAAAAGGAGTGGGTATGAGTATTTTTGAGGAGCTGATGAACGAGGAAAATGACAGGGAAAGAAGGAGGAGATGTGTTTGTTGTGGAGCAGGAAGTAGAGATTGGAAAGGATGAGATTAGGAAGGCTCTGAAAAAGGATGAAGAGCTGAAAGGCCGTTGGTCCTGATGACGTACCTGGGAGGTATGGAAGGCTTAGGAGAGACAGCAGTGGGAATTTCTGGGGGTCTAAGTTGTTCAATAGGATTTTAGAGAGTGAGAAGATGCCTGAGGAAATGCGGAGAAGCTGCCTGGTCCCGATCTTAAGAACAAGGGCTATTAATGCAGGAACTGCAGCAACAATAGAGGAATAAGTTGATGTTTCACACAATGAAGTTGTGGGAAGGAGTAGGAAGCCAGGCTTAGGGAAGAAGGTGGAGATTTGTGAGCAGCAGTATCAGTCATGCCCGTGAAGAGCACCACTGATGGCTTTTTGCTTTGAGAATGTTGTTGGAAAAGGCAGAGATGGTCAGAAGGCGAGCTGCATTGTGTGTTCGTGAGATTTAGAGAAGGCGATGACAGGGTGCCGAGGGAGGAGTTGTGGTACTGTATGAGGTCGCCTGAAGTACGGCCAGAGTAGTTCAAGACATGTATGAGAGAAGTATGATGGTGGTGACATGTGCTGTAGGTCAGACAGGAGATCAAGGTGGAGGTGTGGGACTACACCAAGGATCAGCTTTGAGTCCTTGTTTGCTATGCTGATGGACAGGCTGACAGACACAGAAGACAGGGAATTCCTGGACAATGATAAGTTTATGGATGACATTGTAATTTGCAGGAGAGTAGAGAGCAGGTCGAGGAACAGCCAGAGAGGTGGAGGTTTGCTCTGGAAAGAAGAGGCATGAAGGGCAGTCATAGTAAGACAGTATACATGTGTCTGAACGAGAGGGATCAAGGTAGAAGCGTTAGGTTACAGGAGTTGAGGTGAAGAAAAGCGGAGTTTAAGTACTTGGGGTCAACAGTTCAGTTGACCTGTGCCTGCTGGGACTGCTGCTGCCTGGCCACCGGCCAAGCCGCCCGCTGACTCGGCTGACTGCTGCCTCGGCCCGGCTGACCTGCTCACGGACTGGCTGCTCGCCGCCTCCGACTCTGCTCGCTGACTGCTGCCCCCCGCCGCCCTTCTGACTCTTATGCCCGTCGAGGTTTATCCTCCGGGGCCCCCCCTCATGTGACTTTTTTGGAACCTCAGGAGCGGTTCCTTGAGGGGGGGGTACTGTCATGATTTGAATTTATTGGTTCTGCTTGGTCCTTGTCTATCTTTGTTTCTGTTTCCTGTTTTATTTTTGGAAAGGTTTCTGTCTTTGTCTTGTTTTCTTGAGTTTTTACTCTTTGGTCCCCATCTGTTCCTGATCGTGTTCACCTGTGTCTCTGGCTCTGTCTGTCTGTGGCAAGTCTTGTTCTGCCTTCCCTCCTGTGTTGGTCCATTATTCCTGTCTGTGTTCATGCCATGCGTCCATGTTTCTCGCCACGCCTACAGTGAGTTTTTGTTTTTCGGTTCTGACATCCTGCTCTGCAGCGCTTTTTGTTTGTTTTTTGTGAATTAAAACCTCTAGTCCCTGAACTGAGTCCTCCGCCTCTGCATCAGGGTCCAACCGGCTCTCGAGCCAACCCCACACCGTGACACAACTTAGTGACATTACAAGAAAAGCTAGCAAAAGGCCATCAGTTCAGTTAAGGTCAGAACAGGGAATTTAATTCAGAATCGTAGAGGCAATGAAGGTTTCAGAAGATGCAGGTGATAAAATGTTGTTTTTAAAGATACTTCTGGAAAACATGCAAATCAGGGCTGTGTTTTTGGAATTCTATTTCCTCAAAGTTGTTTGCTTCCACAGAGGCATTGAAGTCAAAGCCCCAAAAACCTAAGGTGGAAATATTTAGAGCACAAAAAAAAACCTTACAGATGATAGAAATGATGATGAAGAAAAGGAGAAAATACTACCTGCAAAACACAACACACAAACTATGTGGAGTCATTTTTGCAATGCTAAGTAAATTCAAAACAATTTCCAAATAGAGTGAGTCCATTCCAGTTTCTTTCAATGCAATATGTCCATAAATAAAATGATCCAATGAGACAGACTGAGATGTTTAGTGCTCAATTTTTACTTGATGTTGGTTAAGCCATCTTTTCCACTGTCTCCACTTTCACAGACTTCTGCTGTTGAGCAGAAAAGGACTAACTACACTGAATTTGAGAGTTCAGAGAGCTGTTAGGGCTTTCTTTGCTTGTATCCATGGACATGTTACCACATGTTGGGAAGTTTCTGAAGTGACTCAGAAAATTCTAAATGTCAAATTTGAAACTCCAAAGCAGGATAAGAAGCCATCAAAGTTTGTTCTGCCACCAACAGGCCCATGCGCAAAGAGAGCTATATATTTTCCCTTGACGGATTGTCGCTTGGGATCTCTCCATCTCTGGGCTATGGACAAGTTGGGGTGGCCCTCTTGGGGCGGCATTTGATTTGAGTGAGACCCACAACTGTGGATTTTATGAATTCAACTATAGTCACACCTGTACTTTGAAGTACTTTTAAGAAAATATCAGAGGAAATTTAGGCCCAGGATCCCTGGAACGCCCACGCCGGGCTTCTGCTGCCGGGCCGCCCACTCAATCAGGTCAATGCGGAAGACAGTCCAACGAGACCACTTCCTTGGTGTGTGCGTGTTTGTGTAGTAATGTGCTGTGGCAAAATATCGCCTAAAGACCTTCACCAAAAGGCCTTGCATGACTGAAATGTGCATCTTAGTGAAACATCTGTAGTGTACTTACTTAGAAGAGATTACGTTCACATTGGTGGTTGCCTTTCACCAATGTAGTGTTTTCATCCCCAAGAAAATTAAGTCTACTTAAACAGCTCTAGTAATGGTCTCTAATGAGATGCTCATGGCAGCATCTCCTGGCCAAAAGTTTTGATGTTTTTATGGACAATCCATTTGGTTGGTGTACGAAATTTAAACGAAGTTTTTCAAGAAAATAACTTTTTAATGGATGAACCCAACTACAACTATAACCCAACTGCTTGCTCCTCCCCCCCAGACGCTTTTTTCCCTGCTCCTGCCCCTTCCTGCTTTTATTTGCTTTTAACACTTATTTAATCATTTATTCATAATCTTCATCCACACATCCTGGAATATCAGATCATTATCCTTTTGGTGACTTCCACCCATACAAATCAATATTTTTTACGTTCGACAAGCTTTCAGCGATATGTCCGAAGAGGAAGAAAAACAAATTCCCACTGTGAACGCTGTCGGATATACCAACAAGAAATAAAAGAGCTACAAACACGGATATTTACTTTGGAAACTGACAATGGACTTCACAAGACCCTTCAAATAACATCGGGTGGTAAGAAGCCCAATCTTCACAAATGAGAAGAATAACAGTGACATAGACCCGAGTGAGTCAGTGGTCCTTTCCTAAACTTCAGAGAACCCCTATGTTGTCAAAGCGAAAGATACAGAACATCTGAAATAAAGCTCACAAACAGATTTTTACCCCTAACACAATGTGATATTGAAGAACACAGTGAAATTGGACCACAGAGAAGGAGTCATAATGTTGGCAACAAAGCACAGGCAGAAAGAAAATCTAGCTAAACGTCAAGGTCAGAGATACGCTTGCCGAGATGGCGCTATCAGTGGAGTCAGCCACAGAAGAATGCAAACCTTATACCAAGTTCTACTGTTCCAGTAATTACAGGACTCTTATCTAAAGTCTTGTACCAAGGAGTTAAACAAATAATCATCCATGAGGGTGCTGTCGAGTATCAAAAAGAAATAATCTGAACGCCTGGAAAAAGACTTCATCAGTTATTTGAAGAAGGGACAAAGTAGAGGCTAGCGCATTCATCATAATCTCTTTCCTAATAACATCGATGGGGTGTCATCAAGTTCAGCCGCCTGTTTCAGCTGAACAATTGGTTTCCACAGAGTGTCCTTCCAGGAGATTCCCATTACATTGAGAACTTCAATATATTCTGGGAAGCAAAGTACCTATTCAGGAAGAGGCCCACACCTGAAACATATAGGTGAGCAAGAGAGTTAGTGAAGAACCTCCTCCACGCTCTGGGGCATAGAGGCCAAGGCCCTGAAAAGGCAGTAAGGAAGGACCAAGCCAGTGTCCCAGGAACCACAGCACAACGGCGGCAACAACAACTACCTCCACCACCACCGGGGTCAAAGATTTGGATCCAGCAGCACCAGCACAACAACCACCTCCATCTAAGGACCCACAAGAACCACAACAACCACCACAGATATGGCCCAAGAAATATCATCATCTGACCAGATGTATGCCCTGCTACATCTACTCCCAGTGAAGACTCACTTTCCTTTTGTCCCCCCCACTTTACCCATGCCCCTACCTAGCCATTTTGATAGCCTCATAAAGTCAGAATTAAGATGGCTCCCCTTAACACCTGTGAGCCTCACACCACACAGGAGCTCTCCTACCCCTCCTGCACCCCCTCCTTATCCTTCACCAACTCTGGACCTGCTCATCACAAAGGGGGTTAATATTTACACTGACAGTGTGGTTGATGTCGCCTCTCTGATCATTTCCTCTGTATTTTGACCTGTCTGTTGCTCCTAAACCACCGCTTGGCCCCTGCAGTTGTCCAGAGGAGACAAATAAATGAGAGCACTAGGGCACAGTTTGTAGAAATGATAAACCTTGAAAACACCTCTGGTGCCAATGTTGATGAAATTTTTCTAATTCTGTTACCAAGCATCTTGAATGTTCTGGATGCCATTGCCCCTATGAAGTTTAAATTGATAAAACATAGACAGAAAGCTCCCTGGAGGAACGATGATCTAGTCAGGGCACAGAAACAACAGTGCCGTGAGCCGAGCTAAAAGTGGCGCAAGTCAAAAACTCCAGGTTCATTATGGAATAGGGATGGGTGACTGTGGCCTGTATTGAACCAGCCCCTGGGGCGTGATTCTTCAAGACCGCAGTATCATAAAAGATCTGACCTGAACGGTTCTTAAGGTCGGTACTGGAGAAGCATTTTTTCTTTTTTGTGTGTGTGTCCCACAAAAATATGCTGCTGATCTGCCATATTTAACTCCACCAAGTCAGTCAATTTTTCCGCTAATTAATTATATTAATTTCCGGTGAATATTCTCGCTGAAGCGAGAGCTCTGTCTGTCTATTTGTGTGCACGGGGGCGGGCTAAAACTAGAGAACACGCTGGCCAAGACACAATAATAATAAGACAAGGCAGCGCACACACAGTCAGTGGCGATCTTGTAGGGGACACGAGCGCCTCTAGACTAAGAACCAACGCTTCTATGTGAAAAAATTATTAAGTTTGCCTATCATGCCGTCACCTTGCTATTACGATGACCGTAGATGTTGCACTGTTTGTGCAGAAATGGCTGGGGCAGCTGGGCATGCTGCACGCTGAGCATACAACAAACAGGTAGAGAGGTTTTCGGGCTTAGACCTCACCGCTTATGATTCCAGACCCGACAAAACTATAAGCTGCTTCCTAATACTTAATAATAATTAATAACTAATGCTATTTGTCATCCAGAAATTAATATCATTTATTGGGTTTAAATAAATGGAGTTGGCAAAATATAAAAGTCTGCATCAAAGTGAATTTGTTTCCATCATTTAACTTAACTTAACTCTGGTGTTTGACAGATAGAAAAGTCTATTCAAGGTTGTGGAAAATGGACAAAAAGATCAAAATGAAATATCACTATAAAGAATAAAACAATTAGATTAAATAATTACATAAATATCCTGTCTGGAACATTCTCATGTATAAAGTAAATGTTTTGTTAAAAAAACAATGTTGTTGCATAGTGAGTGAAATAAAACACTTTATGTTCTTAATTTGTTATTTATTTATTTTTTTTTCATTCCTCAAAAGTATCGAGCAAGAGTACCGATAAGAGTACCGGATCGATAAGCAGTATCCATATGAGTAGTAGTATCGCAACTCACCCATACCCATCCCTATTATGGAATGTATAAGGGAGTTTTACGCTACAACCTGATCTTATACAGAACAAGGAATGGTACTTCTCTGAAATCACAGTTGCAGCAACAACTTCCGTGTCCTGTTCATACAACCGTAAAATTTCAGATTAATTAACCTTCCAACCCAGCTACCAATAGAACTGGTTTGTACACCTATATGTACGAGTTTACAGTAATCCCCTGCCCATTCGCGTAATATTCGCGCTTACCCATTTGAGTGGTGGCCGTGAGATGACGCGGACGCCATTAGCGTGAGACGAGAACAGCCTTATTCCGCTTAATTTTGATAAACGACACTTGTATTTACTGTAAAGCATAATCTAATTCTCGAAGTTGACAGAGCTGGCGTGTCAAGCGCCTCCCTCTTTCTGCCAGTTGCTGACCACAGCGTCAATCAGTGGTAGCTATGACTGGTGGATTAGGAGGGGTGGGGCTCACCTGCGCGCTGCTGGCTGAACGCTCTCCCCTGTGGCTGAGTGTAAGGAGCAGGCTGCTTATTTTTGTTTCTGAGCTAAACTATTCTGGCAAGGTTAATAAAAGCCAATAAAAGTCCTGCATCATCTCCAGCTTCTGGAAATGAACCCAAACGGCAGAAAAAGGTTCTGACTCTGCAGAGGCTCTGGCTCTGGGAGTTTTAAAAACAGCGCCAATCATTTGCGGATTTTCGTTATTCACGGGGCGAACCCCGCTAATACGGGGATTACTGTACTGTGTTTTTTAATGACAAAGTTCAGGGCATTAAAAAAGCCATCAACTCCACAACACATAACTATCCAACGGCCACCTGCTCACTCTAAGCTGACTCACTTTGTACCTGTCACTGACCAAACTGTCCAAGAGCCCATCACCCGCCTGGTTCGCCTACATGCTGCCTTGATGTGTTACCCACTAGATTTTAAGTCTGTCCTGAAACAGTGTGTTGCCATCAATTACTCAAATAGTTAACATGTCTCTTCAATCTGGAATATTTCCAGAGGCCTTAAAAACTGCAGTCATTAAACCCTCCTGAAGAAGAGCGGTCTTGATCCCACTGTACTGAATAATTACAGACCTATCTCTAATCTGCCATATTTTACGAAAAGTCCTTTAGAAAAGGTGTCTACCAACAGCTCATATTGACTTTTCTATTAAATAATTAATTTGATGTTTTCCAGTCAGGCTTTAGACCCCATCATTGGACAGAAACTGCTCTTATCGAGGTAACTAACGACATCCGCCTAAGCACTGACGCTGCCAGTCTTAATCCTGCTAGACCTGAGGACTGCTTTGACACAGTTGATCATGGGATCCTTATGCACAGACTCCAAGACTGGGTTGGCATCTCTGGATCTGCCCTTAGTTGGCTCATGTCTTATCTAGAAGACAGGAAATATTTTGTTGAAATTGGGAGTTGTAAGCCCCAGACTACATGGCCTTGAACTGTGGTGTGCCCCAGGACGATCCTGGGACCCCTTCTTCAACCCCACATGCTGCCACTAGGCAGTTAATACAGTAATAACATTCCTTATCACAACCATGCAGATGATACTCAGATTCATGTGTCACTGACAGTGTGGTGAATATGGGCCAGTGATTTCACTCAGCCACTGCCTCCAACAGATCAGTGCGGGATGCAGAACAACTTCTTTCAGCTAAACTCAAACAAGACCGGTTATTTATTTTTGGCACACAGAAACAAAGAGAAAGAGTCAGCAGCTACCTTTCACTCTCTGTCTCTAAACCTCAAATCAGTTGTAAAATCTAGGGGTAATCATGGACTGACCTAAACTTTTAACAGCCATATCAAGTCAGTAACATCAGCGGCATTTTACCACCTGAAAATAGATCATCCAGGTCGTGTTCGAGTCCTGACCAGGAACCAGGAAGTATGATCACATTAGTCCTGTGCTCTGTGTCTCTGCACTGGCTCCCTGTACCAAAGAATAGACTTCAAAGCAGCTCTGCTTGTGTACAAGTCTCTCCATGGCCGAGCACCAAAGAACATCTCTGACATGTTAGTGCCATATGAACCATCTCGGACTCTGAGGACCTCAGGCTGCCTCTGTTGATTCCCAGAGTCAGAACTAAACAAGGGAATCAGCTGCTTCAATATGCCCTGCAACTAAAATCTGGAAACAGCCTCCTGAAGTCGTGAAGACAGGCCTCTACTGTGCCTATAAGCTTAAATCTAGACTTAAAACATTTCTGTTTAGCTGCAGTATATGACTGAAAGGTCTCTATCTGCACTTTTCTTTATTTTCCTTCCTTTATTTTGTAAATCAATTTTCTAATTTTTTTTCTTCTCTTTTTTAAAAATAAAATTTTACATTGATTATTTCCTATGATGTATTTTGATTTTAAATGCATTTTTTCTGTTTTGGGTACAATTCTGAATTACTTTGCAAAATGCATCTGTGCTATACAAATAAACTTGCCTTGCCTATAAACCATTTCTTAACCAGTAAAGGTAAAGCGGCAGAAAAATAAAAGATTCTAACATCTGCAGTCAAAGAGTCAGGAAATGTAAACAGAAAAAAACGTGTCATGTAAATCAGCTGTATTTGTAAACTAAGAGTCTCTTTGTATTTGGATATTTGAAACTTTGTTTGAAAACATTCATGGAACTATGTAAATTTCTTGCCAGTATGTTCCCTCATGGTGTGTGTTTTATATGTAATCTCTCCCAGACCTCTTCACATACTGTGTTCAGACTCAAACATCAGTCGTGGTGTTTCCATCCCAGAGTTTCTATAGTCCACAGAAGCTACCATGATGGAGAAGATCCTGCTGCTCGTCTTTGGTTTCCTTAGGTAAGTCGGAAAAATGTAAGGCTAATCAATTAAGATTGTTATAATTATATAACTGCACTTCAATAATCGCTTAAGTGGAGAAATGATTAAATGTACTTTAATCTCTACACTGAGAATGGGTGACCTGGGAAAACTGCATCCAACAGGAGAAATCTTTCCAGCAGAAACAGACTTATTTTTTTCCATCATCTGCTGTGATGAATTTTAGTGTCAGAGGAAGACACAGGGAAACAAGCATTAATCTGTTTCTTTGGTCCTCCTGAGACTGATGTTCCAGATTTTAAAATATTATGAAGACAGTTCTACAATCTTCATTCATTTGAGAGCTTTTATTTTGAGAGTTTGTCTCACCAGGACTCAAGTCCAAAATAATATGATCCAGTGTGATTTTTACTGTTAGTGAGGAGATATCCGTTTCACGCTTTACTAAAAACATCACCTTCTGTCTGATTTCTAATGAAGTAGGAAGAAAATTCTATTGTTAATTTAATTAATAACAATAATTTAATTTAAACAAATGTGTTTTTTTCACAGAGGTCTTCCTCCTCTCCTCCTCTCTCCTCATCCGTCAGTACCACATTGTTAATCAACCTTTGAACTGGACTGAAGCTCAGACCTACTGCAGAAAGAAATATACAGATCTGGCCACCATTGAAAACTCTGAAGAAATGGACCAACTGATGAACACCATTTCATCTTTTGGTTACAGAATGAGCTTTTGGATCGGTATGTACAATGAAATCAGCTGGAGATGGTCTGATGGATTCATTGAAGCTTCACAGGCAACAACTACAACTACTACTACTGGACTACACAAGATTCATCACATTCTCGTAGTGATCAGATTTGTTTAGCGTCATACTGGAATAACCAGAATTACTACAGAATTAGTATTGGTCCGACGTTAGCTGCAGTTCATTATTACCTTGTGTGCAACAATGGTAAGACTTTCACAAAAAACATATATGGGAGGTTTATTTTACTAGAACGTAAAAATGACCAAGTGCATCACAGCGGACAACACGATGTGATGTCAGCAAAAACTGATCAGTCCATCATTCCAGTCCAATGTGTTGAAACACTTTGAATTCAGCGAAGACATGTGACCAAACAGTAAAGCAGAAGGCTCTACACCTCCTTTGGATTCTTTTGATATGGAAAAACAACAGTGAACTGAACTTTTTAGGAAACTAAAATGTGAATGGATTTGACGTTCATTCGTATTTGTTTGTTTGTGCATATATTTAATTTGCACTTGAAGAAACCCAATAAATATAAAAAAAAATCACCTGCACTTCTTTTCAGCAAATCCAGGTATTTCTATCTGAGTCACACTATTGAATTTCGCCAAAAATGTCCTGGATTCATTTAGGTTAGTGAATCGGATCGCTCAAAATGAACCAATAAAGACCATGAATTGGATCGGTGACCACAAAATGATGATATATAAAGGTAAGTTGCCTTAAAATGAACCGTTACACCCTCCTGTTTTCTCTGTAATCCACAGGAACCCAGCAGAATCCTGAATATGTTTTTGTGAATGAAATAATGAACTGGTCCAGCTACCAGGAGATACGCAGACAGAACTTGCCAGACCGCCACAGTGGAGGAAACGACACAGACTGGCAGACGGATGATATTGTGATGCCTATAAATCAGAACCTATGGATCGGTATTTATAGAGATTCAAACATTTCCTGGTCTGATGGGAGCAACTTCTCTATCGTCCAAACACCATTAAATTTATTACTTCAGCCTGGTGTAATTAGTGCCACATGTGGCAATACATGGCTAGACAGAAATGAGTGGCGTTTTTATCCTTGTGAACGAAATACCGTTTATCTGCCATGGTTCTAAAGGTGAGTTCATCATTACATTCTTCTAACTGAGATTCCTTATAATTAATGTGTACATCTCTTCATCTTCATGTACATTTTATTCTAATTTCATGATTCTTTACTCTTGTTTTCGTTCAGTAACTGCCATGCCGTGTGTGAAGCTGAGATGAAGACGGAAAACTCTGAAGATCTGAACGATGCTGCTGTTAAAGCAAAGTTGCTGGAAGAGGTGAGTCTGGAATTTCAACAGTTTCAACCTGGTATAAAACAAACAAAAGTTTCTGGAAAAATACATTTATGTTCAGCCTAGAAGAAACTGGAGGAGAGAAATGGAGGAGTGGAGTAAAGGTGAAGTGGAAAACAGTAGACTGATGGAAAAGTCTTCAAATAAGAGGAGAAAAGAAGACTGAACTCTTAAAACAAAACTTTAATTATGGAATTGTCTTTATTAAATCTGTTTGTGTTGTTTTTTTATGGATAATCCATTTGATTGTTTTTAAGGAAATTTCATAATGAGGTTTTTTGTATAAGAAAAATAATCCTTAAATGAAAGGACCAAATTTAAAACCATTTCCTTAACCGTATTATGTCTGCAAAAATTTTTAAAAAGATCTTAATATCTGAGGTCAAAGTGTCAAGACATTTAAAAAGAAAAAAAAGTGTCATGTAAATCAGCTGTTTTTACGAACTAAGAGTCTCTTTGTATTTGGATGTTTGAAACTGTGTGTTTGGAAAACATTCATGGAACTATAAAAATCTCTACAGTATGTCTTGCTTATTTGTGTTTTAATATAAAAATCTCCCAGACCTTCACCAGATGACACAAATAGATCTGTAATGGTTGATAATTCACAGATGGCTTCAGCACATGACATGAAGATTTGAAAATGATGTTTATTCAGCAGTTATTCTGCCTGAAACTTGAGATCATGTGGTTATATTTGTCACACCCCATTGGTTGAACGGAATGGGCTGACAGATGACAGCCAGGTGACAGGGGCCACACGCCTTCTTTTGTAAGAAGACACACAGAAGGGAGAATGCACAGGCCATGCCAGACGCAGAAGCACGGAGGAGCAAGCAATCACTACACGGATTATCTTTCCCAGCTCGGATTATTTTCCTACGATCTTATTTTCCAATAGGGTTTTGATTGTCCGCACGGTGGATCTGTATCATTTTGACAGGTGAAATGTGTTCCAGCGTAGTGAGGGGGGAGAGGCTCTCCCACCTAAAGCGTGAGACTGTGGGACACTGATTTTTCCTCCAGAACATTTCTTTTTGTCAGCAAAACTGCAGGATTTTGATTTGAACTGTGGGTTTTGTATATATTGTTGTGTATTTTGGGAAATCGGGTTTTTGGTGTTAGAGTGTTGGGCAATGTGTTTAATCCATGTACGTTTATAATTTGTCTCGCTCACAGAACACACGGCTGCAGAAACAAACTGTTATGAGTTTTTGTGTTAACATTAGAGGGCAGATTGTTCGGAAGTTTAATGCTCCCTGCCGCAGAATCATGCTATGACAAGCTTCCCCTTGCTGAATGGAGGTGAACACAAGAGAGTGGTGGATGGGGATGCATTGAATGTTTAAATCTGCTGCTGGTTCACATAATTGAATGTACACACATTCTAGCTGTGGTATATATACATACATACATAAGCATACATGTTAATAATACATACATACATACATACATACATACATACATACATACATACATACATACATACATACATACATACATACATACATTTATTTACATAACTCAATTTTCACAGTTTTCACACACATATTCAGCAGGAACTTCACAAATCCATGAGTGACTGTGCAGGTGCACCCACTGAGGGGGGTGGTGCCAGTGCTTTTCACTTCTCGGGATTTGACACTGACTCCAACATTATGACTGTCCCCAGTTCGCTACAGTTTGTCACCATTGAGGAGCATATGGTGAAAAGCAGAATTACCCAGTGCTTGGAACTGGTATCTAGATGACAATGAGGAAAAGATTATATTGCAGATTCTCGATCCACATGAAGATTGATACCTTAGAGATCCGTTTAAGGGAGACTGTGGACAGCACTCTTAACAGGGAGGATGGACTATGAGCTGCGATTGATGCAGTGGGACAGCGTGCAGAAGAATACATTGACGAAAAGCCTCAGGAACTGGATCAGACTCTGTGTGCTTGAACCGACGGAATAAGCAGGAGGACAAACTGAAAAAAAGCTGCTTCAGATATGTCATTCATGGCCCCAATCGTGGATTTTCTAAACCCACATCACAACAACCTATTTACTCAACATTATCACCTTCGCACAGCCTCTACCGAGACCACCCATCAGAATGGAATTCTAGTAGTTCGCTGAGTCCCACTCCCCACCGATGTCACGGAATTCATTGAACAATGTGAAAACTTTCTGACCATCCGCCCATTGAGTAACAAAGAATTCCTCGGCACACTGAACACTGTCCTGAAGGGGTCGGCTCGAAGCAGGTGGATGGCTGCCCGTGGAAAAATAAAGAACTGGGATGAATTCAAAGCTGCCTTTCTTGAAGCCTTCCTGCCCTCTGACTATTCAGCTGAAATAGAGGAACAGCTACGCCCGAGAGTACAAGCACCAACACAAGCCTTGAAAGACTTTGCGTATGACCACTGAGCACTCTGCCTAAAATGGCGGCCTGACATGCCAGAAGCGGAGATGGTACGCATTCTGGATGCATGCAACCCAAGGCTAGCGAGTGGTCCGAGAATGCTTCCACCTTGAACAGTTGGTCAGCGGGCCTCTATGATAGAAAGAGACTGAGTCACAATTCAAGGACTACTGGAGCCGTGTTGAGTGGGCTAACCCAGCAGACCGATCATCGAAAAGGACATCTCGGAAGCCACCCCAAGGGCCAGGTCATGGACAGGGTGCAGACATGGCTTCAGTGCAGGGTACCCTAACTCTCCTGGTGGTGCCAGTGGACATACAAGAACACAGGGGTGATGCTGTGCTGGACATACTCTTTAATGAGCATCTCCCTGTGTAACAACATCACAAAGGCAGGTGAAACGCTAGGTGCTAATAGCAACCTCAAGTTCACAAACGAGGAACAAAGCCCTAGGGAGGCTTAACTTAAGCTTTCACTGTTCCGGAGGTAAGGAGTGAAGGCACGAGAGAGAAGGGGAGGAGTGCGTGCAGGTGGAGATGGGGGGTTTGAATGTGGTAGGATCAATTGGCTCAGGTGTGGCTCGGAGAGGAGTAATTACGAGCGGTGGCCTCTTGGGGCGCTATAAAAAAGCCTTAGGCGGTCACTGGCACGATGTGCGGCACTTGGCCTTGTTTCTCTGTTTTACCAGGGACTTTCAACACTCCCCAAGAGTGGAACAGCTGCTGTTTTTTATTATACGCTGTTTGTATATGTGGCTTTTATACTGATTTTATCAGAACCTTTTATTGATCCTGCGTGGAAAAGGATCCAGTTTGGACTTCAAGGAGGGTTTGTCTGGAGTGCTCTCGCCGATCGAAATTCGCCTGGGAGGCGATCGACACTGGGGCCTGGACTTCATCTACCCCAAAACCAAGACGAAGGCACTCACTGCAGTGTGCAGCATCCGAAAGGAACGTAAGCACCCCTGCCTCGAGTAGCCAACTGGTGTTTTATTTTAATCTTGTATTTTTAGGGTTTGTTCTGGGTCACCGAACTGCTGGGACCCGTTGTTATTAGTTTGTTTTTAGAAACTATTCAATTATTGTCTCCAACTTTTTATTGACCCTGTTTTGTTTTGTCACTGTTAATTGGCGACCCAGGCGCCAGTCCTGTGTGTAAGGTGGAGGCTTCCCCGGTTTGAGTGGGCGGCTGCAGAAGGTTCAATTTTGTGAGTGTTTTTATCACGTGAGGGGGATCTTATATTATAAGTTGACATTTTATTTGGGGTTTCCACCTCGCCTAGTGCGAAAAAGTCCCTGCGCCCAGTGAACGGGTGTGTGTGTCTGGGGAAAATTATCTTAAACTTTCATTTTAAATGGTTTTAGGATTTTGCAAATAAATTGTTATTTTTACCTGATTCTTCCGTCTCTGTTTTGTGCGCCTCCATTGTAAAAAAAAGTGTCCTCGAATTACATGAGCACGGAGGAGGTAAAGAGAATATATTGTTCGGAGGACGGAGCACTAAAATAAAGAGAGCTGCTGCTCCCAGAACAACTTGCTTTGAGCTGGCTTAACCACTTGAGGCTTGTAGTTCCAACGGGAGGCAGGAACTCCCTCACAGACACCGCTGCCCTGGAGTGTGAAATCTCTCTGCGCTTGACCACGGCCAGTAAGACGAGAGAAAAGAAAGCCATCAAGAGCTTAAAGGTTCCACACTGGCGACTACTTAAGGGAATCCTCAGTTGTTAACAGAGCGTGAGCATTAAAGAATCAAGACACAAAACAAGGAGGATCATAAACCTGAAACAAAGTGACTCTGTAGTAGAACTTCTATTATTAAAACAAATTATTCTGATGGCTGCCGCTCGCAAGCACCATGATGCAGACGGGCATAATAAAACTACGTATTCCAGTCCATTTATGTCACTAACCAATGTTCAAGAGAACGAACATAGAACATTGAATACCAAGCAGCAAGGCTCAGGCTGGGAGTGAACATTATAACCCATTTTCAGGATAAAGCTGCTCTGCTAATGCTAGCCTCACTGGCTAAGGGAGAACTGTTTGCACCGGGCCAATATTATTCTGCTCAGTCTGCCAGCACAACTCCTTTGTGGCTAACAGTAAAACTTTATAGCCCTGTAAGTGGTCTGGGTGCTGGTGTTCAGTTCAAACTGGCGGAGTCAGGATTGATGAGCCTCTTCACATGTTCAGGATGACATTTATGGGAAAGTAGCTGTAGCTTAGGTGACCAACAGCTGAACAGGATGCTATAGCTTTGGAAGTTTTCAACAATGGTCTGGGTTATGCCAAATAATCCAGAAAACAGTTAGAAAACGCCACCCACCTTTTAGCTAGAGATGTATGGAGATAGCTCATCGCCATGAGATAAAGGGCTGCTTCCTTATGTCACAAGCGTAATGCAACAAGGGCTCAGAATCCTTTCCCGAACGTAGAGACCCTGCACTGCTGTTGTCATGGAGAAAGGTGAGTACCATTAAGGCTCCATTTTCACTTCCACCAAACTCCTTACCTACTAAGTGGTTTTCTTTACACCGGCTGGTGCCATCAAGGTCAGACAACAACTTTAGAAAAGGAGATGTCCGCTGGGTCATATAATTGTGGTGGTGGGCCATACAACGCCAGTTTCAACTTTCCAAGAAAGACTAATACAGTCACGCCAAGTGCTCCAGGTGAACGGTCAAAACCTGTTGTCCACCTTAATGCCCAAGGTGGGGAAATGGCTATTCGCATGAGCATCTATGGACTGGAGGTGTGCGCAGTTTTGGACAGTGGAGCTCGGAGAAGCGTGTTACTTTTACATCATTTTAACACTATTCAACCTGATGTGACATCTAGCACTGACTCCATCTGTTGTTGAGACTTTACTTGGGGTGGGGCCTGGGGACGTGCCAGTGCTAGGTGAGACCCAGCTTCCTGTCAACATCAACCGCCGTGAAGTGGAAGTAAACTTCCTGGTTGCAGACATAGCTGGCACTGAGGTATTGCTGGGTCACCCCTTCCTCACTCAAGTTGAAGCCCGCCTTGATTTTGGTGGGCACCATTGTTTGGTGAGGAGGTTCTTTACTCCCAACACATGAGGCTGCCCAAGATCATATGCTACAAGGGTAGCCCGAACTGTAGTGATAGAGCCTGGCCAGGAGTTTTTGGTCAAGGGGGCCTGTAAGCGCAGTTAGGATGCAGCTCACCACTCCCCCAGGGGATGGGTCAAATGCGGAGAAGAATTTCCCCATTGTGGGATCAATAAAGTACAAATTAAATTAAAGTTTGGAGACGTTAAAAAGGGAGTCAAGGATGTTCACAGTCTGTTCAAAGGGTCAGTGAAAAGACAAAGTTCTTTCCTCACAGGGCTGGCTGATGCCCTGTCCACCCTGTTGTGCCACATCAGCCTCAACCCCATAAGGAACCCTGTAGACTATTAAAGGACAAAATATTGCAGGCCTCCAGCAGAGAGAGAGAGAGAGAGAGAGAGAGAGAGAGAGAGAGAGAGAGAGAGTACACCTTTCTGTTCAGTGACTCCTGCAGCTTCTGAAGTCAACTGAATACCTGGTTTATGCTCTGCAGTCCCAGAGCATCTCCAGGAGTCAAGGCCTGTTCCTCAATCTTGAGGACAATGAAAAGCCCTAACACAGACTTGTTATGTGCATATGGAAGTGTTTTTCCAGAGGGCCAGATGATTTGGGCCACACCAGCCTTAGTTCAGCATGGCACGGCGACACGCCTGGTGCTCCAGTGAAGCAACCTCTTGGCCGGATGGCTGGTGAGAAAACAACAGTGCCAATCACAGCTTATCAGTGAGGTAGAGTCTGCCAGCGGTTCAATGTTCAAAGCCACAGCAGCTGGGCATCTCAAATGGTAATACCGGTGCATAAGAAAGCGATGGGTGTTACCGCTTTGTGTGTTGATTACAGGCACCGAATCCAATCGCGCATCTATCAAAGACGCATACCCACCGGTTACGTATCCAAGACACTCCTGGACACGCTGGCTGCGCGGCGGGTTCAGCACCCTGACCTACCGCATTATTTGAACTCTCACCACGCAGCCTGCCGCGTTGCCTTTTGCACTCAAATGGTCTTTTGAGTGGAATGTAATGTTTCGGCCAGCCACGTATAATCTGCAACATTCCCGCATTTAATGGACCGTCCTGATGGGCATGCAGTGGAGACCCGTTCAGTCGATCTCTGGCTGACGCTATTGTGCTAAGACAACTGAGATGCTACAGAGGCTGGGTCAGGTGTTTGAAGACCAAGAAAACCAACCTTAAACCTCCAGCGTTTTCCCCATCAAATGCCCCACCTGCCATATTAGAGTGGGGCCACAATGACCCCAAGAAAAGGTCTTAAGGTGTCTACCTTAATCCATTATTGACACGAGGATGCCATTGGCCTTGCCTCAGACACGAGATTTGTGAGGATTTTGCTGTTATTTTGTCAGTCATAATAATCTGACAAAAAGAAGAATGCACATTTCACTGACAGGTTGAGCACCAGGCTTTTTGAAAACACTCAAACACCGATTGAAAAAAAAAAACACAGATTGACCACTGCTCCTGTCTTGGGTTACCCTCTAGATAATGGTGAGATTATCCTCGATACGGATGCCAGCGACACCGGCCTCGGGGCAATCCTTTCTCTAGTCCAAGATGGTACAAAGAACGGTGTTACCTATAAGCCACAAACCAGCCAGAACCGAACAGAACTACTGCACAACCAGAAGGGGAGCTACTGGGCACTGTTGAGTCCACGCCACATTCTCCTGCGTACCAAGCGTAAGCCGCTCAAAAGTACGCAGACTGACCAATGGCAGCCCACACATGGTTAAAACCAAGGTCACAGCCCGTGGTTAAGAAGCCAGTCGAGTATGACTTTGAGGATCATTCATCGCCTCGGTCATGCACACTAATGCCGACAGTCTCCCGTAGGATTCCTGGGCCGTCAGTCTTGTTCTTCGTAACCGTAAGGACTGTTCTCACAGCCTGGAATGACAACCATAAGGCTATCTAGTGTGACATAGACTACCCGTAGATCCCTGTCGCTGAGTGTGGTGGGGTAGAGAGGCTCAGAAACCATCCTAACTGTGAGTCCGTGAGGTAAGTGGAATAAACGAATGAATCGAATTAAAACTAATAAGAGACATCAGAAACAAAACAGCATAATCTAAAAGGTAAATACCAGTGAAACTATTAATTGTTTCATGGTTGACCATAAAAGAGCGCCAGCCTGCCGCTGATCCAGATATTGCACTGCATTCGAGCATGGTTGGAGGCCAACACTGAGCCTCTTCTGACTGCAAGTTTCCCAATACAGCCTGCAGCCTCTAAAACTTATTGGAACCAGTGGAAAAGATTGTATCAAGGATGGAATCTTAGTCCAACGCTTTTTACTGGTTCGAATGACATTCAGTTCTATCCACAGATAGTCTCCACACGCAAGCGTGCAGTCTGATGTCACGCAGATGGCATGAGGGGCCAGTTGGGGACATTTTGGCATTGAACGGATTGGTCAGTTTGAAAAGCAGGTACTACTGTACCACATGAGAGGATGTGCCTGTGGTGCCGGACCTGTACCAGCTGTGCATGTAGGGCTAGACCCCTAGAAGATGCCAAGCTCCCATGGGAACTGGCCAGGGTGGGGAAATAATTTATGGAAACGTATTGTATCGTTAGACATTATGGGGACCACTAAACGGACTGACTGAAAATTGATATGTCCTCGTCATCCAAGAATATTTTACAAATGGACTGAAGCTTTTCTATTCTTGATGAAAAGAACAATGTGGCTGAAGTGGTTGCCTCAGAATGGGTGTGTCGCTAAGGGGATGCAGTAATCCAGCGCATAGTGACCAAGGACGCATTCTTGAATCGAAGTTTTAGCCATTTGTTTGGCAGCAGACAAAACTCATATGCACTATTCAGACCCCTGTCTGATGGGCTCCAGCTGAAAGGTTTTTCTGACCAAATTCTTCAAAGATCCTAGCCTCAATACGCCTAACGTGTCCACTGGGATTGGGATTTGATGATCCCATATGCAGTCATGGCATACAGGTGACCAAGCACAGTGCAACAGGTTTCACAGCAAACTTTGCGATGTTCGGACGTGAAATAAGTGAACCAATAGACCTGGTTGCTGGTCTGCCCCCGGACTCTGACAATGAACCCTCAGCCCTGGAGTATGTGCAACAAATGCGCCAGCGGCTGGAACTGGCTCATCAAATCACTCGAGAGGCTCTGGGTGAGTCAGTCACGCCAGGCAAAAAAGACAGTATGGACAAAAATGCCTGCCACACAATACAAAGTTGAGATGCAGTGTGGTACCTCATAAAAGGGGTACTCTGCATGTCCCTTAACAGTCAAAAGTTCCTACCCTCCTATGAAGGACCTTTCGCTTCGACAACTGATGATCTGGTCAGGATTCAGAAGAACCCCAGATCCAAAGCAAAAGTTGTTCATCATGACCAGCTGAAGCACTATCGCAGTCGTGAACCACTGAACGCTTCGTGGGTTCAGAGTCAAGGGCAACACTGGTCACCTACAGAGGTTTCCCCACCAGCTGTGGAAGGAGATCCAGAGGAATAGGACCTCTGCCTGCACAATCTCTTTCTGCTGTCATCGCTTAATGACTCCAGCTGGGCTCCCCAATCGCCGTTTTTGGTTACAGTTGATCCCATGGTGGTCGGGTCTCTTCCATCCTCCTTCCCATGTGAAACGTAATCATGGTGGGGTGGGATTAGAGTCAATTCCCCGATCAAGCCTTCAGGAACAGCGATCGAAACGCCAACGCAGGAGTCCTGACTGGTATGTGGTGACTGGTTGGACCGAAAGTGAGCAAACATCCTGCAGTTGTGCTGATACTAGAGACTTTATAGTTACTATTTGTTCTTGGGACTTCAGTACAGTTATAAGTTGATAAGGAAGGAGCAGGTTGCCTGGCAGCGACATGATGTCAATTGATGAAGCAGAAAAAAAACACAAACAAGGTTCATCGTGAGACACGACAGGTTCTTAGACCATGCGGCCGATGCCCCACTGAGGCGTACATTGATGGCAAAAACTGGAAAAAGGCTGAAGCAGTCATATTTTTCCGCCAGGAAAAAATGAATTCAATTTAATGGTTCTGTTGAACCATTACAATGTTTTTTCCTCCATTAATTCAAATGACTTTTTGACCTGCATTTGTTAGCCAGTCATTCCGCGCCGGACACACGCACACGGAAGATCATTTTTAAAGACTGTCACATTTACAGCAAGAAGCAGAATCCCATCCCTCTGAGCTGAGTCGAGGAGCACCCACTTTCCCTATGGCAAAAGCATCTGGGAACGTGTGATCTTCAGTGAACAACAGGATTTGAAATTATATTTAATAGTTCAAAGGTATATTACACAAAAGAGAGGAATGTATGAAAAGATGAGGCCGATGAGGGACATGAATCTTTTAATAATCCCCCCTCTCTAACATCCCTCTTTCTTCTTCCCTCCTTTCCTTTTCCGTCCGGTCCAACACCAAAGATTTTCAAACATGATTGAAATTAATAAAGTTTGGCCTCAATTACAAAAGGGGTTTATTCAGACATACCTTTGGTTTGTCTGAAGATTAATAACCGCTCTTGTTAAAGTAAAATATGTCCAACACAAGAGGCCCTCAGCTCTCATCTTTCTGCCCAGCTGTTGGACAGGACAAGTTTAAAAAAAAAAAAAGAAAGCAGAGGAGGATAACACTTGCCCTTTCACAGCACTATGGATGTATAGAATAACACCTCTAGATGACAACATGCCATCACCATATGAGCTGCTACATGGCAGAAAAACAAAATCCTTACAGCCAATTAGCAAAGCGGAGCTGTTCTTTCACACCATCCACATGCTGACGACCACCTGGAGATGAACAGGGCAAAGCGAACGAATCAGCAAGAGTTTTATGACATGTGTTCTGGGAAAGAGAGATGTGACCTTCAGGACAAAGAGCAAGTGTATGTGTGGAACACACCAAAAAAGATGAGGGAGCCAGGAACTATCTTGAACAGGCCTAATCCCATAAGAGAGCCCAGGACATACCTTGTTGGTATGGAAGGAAAAGCCTACCATAGGACAAGGGAACATCTCAAACCCAGACACACAGAGACACCCAGTGGGAATCGGCAGTTAATATCACCTCCAACAGGTAAATCAAGACCAGCTTCTTCACCATATCCCTCAACAGAAGTAAACACATCTACTATATGGCTCACTGGAGAAGACCACTTTTGGTTCCCCACAAAAATCAGGAGATGTGGAGATCCCAAAAGAGAAAACCCCAGTGATGAACAAGGGAGGATATCAGATGAGAAGCCAGAGTACCAGATCTGGGAGGATTACTCGCATACAACTTAAGTTTAATGAGTAGAGAAACTTATATTGTCTTGTTGAAGTTAAGCAAGTTTGTTATTAAAAGAGGGGGATGTCATAGTATTATTAAGTTAAGAGTAAAAATGTAAAGAGACATCGATGTTGTTGGTCAAAGCACTTTTATTATATTCCACTAGATGGCAGTGTGAGACACCAGATGCTTTATTTTACGTTCAGTATTTTCTGTTCAAGACTCTCTCTGACTGCTCCATATTGCCAGAGTGCATAGTACGTTTGCTGAGAAAATAAAAATAACAAGTTGGCTGATATCAGGCATCCTCATTTCTTCCTACAACTCCGACACTCCTTTCTGGAGATTAACTGATGCAGACAGACTTTAGATCAGAAAGAAATAGCAGAAGCGAACCAAAGACTCACTGTAATGATTTACCAAACGCCATTTGCATCCTTTGTCTCTGTTTTGATGTGTGGCAAATTTGCTGCTGGATGCTTGTCCAAAAATGTATCTACATGTCGTCATTTCCGGGTGAGCCTTTCCCAGTACTAGTCGTGTTTGACTGCTGTCCTCTTGTTTGGCATTAGCCTGACTACTATTGCTTACTCTAAGGGTTATCTGGGTTAATATTCACATCTAGCACCTTTTATTAGCGAATACACTACTGTTAAACCGCTTGCTGTTCACTCTCATTTTGCTAAATAAACCACTTCTCTTTACCTAAACACCGCTAGCCTTAGCTTAGAACCTAGCATGGCCACCACTCCTTCCACCTTTCCCCCTCTCTCCTGCTCCATGTGCCATATGTTTAGGGAGGATCCTGCCTCCTTTAGTGAAGATAGCGGTAGGTGTGTTAAGTGTAGTCTTGTGTTAGACTTGGAGGCCAGGCTAGAGCAGTTAGAAGCGCGGCTCCGCACAGTGGAAGCTAAGCCGGCTAGCCGGGTCGTTACTCGTAGCGCGGGCCTCGCTACCAGGGCTGACTTAGTTAGCACCCCAGCGTCCTCCCAGCAGCCGGGAGACAGTCAGGGGTTTGTACCGGTTGGGAGGAAACATAGTGCTAAACACAAAGACTTAGAGCACCAGAGACTCCACGTTAGTAATAGGTTCTCCACCCTCAGCGACACACTGAACCCTCAACTCTGGTTATCGGCTCTTCTGAAGTTAGAAACGTGGAGCTCCCAGTGGCTAAAGTCAGGTGTTATCCGGGGGCCAGAGTTGGTGACATCGAGGGGAACCTTAGGATGTTAGCTCAGAGTAAGTCCAGGTTCCGTCGAGTCGTGATTCACGCAGGCGGTAATGATGCCCGACGGAGACAATCAGAGGTGGTTAAGTTAAACGTAGCTTCGGTGTGTAAACTGGCTAAGACGATGTCCGACACTGTAATTTTCTCTGGTCCCCTGCCGAACTTAGTCAGTGATGAAATGTACAGCCGCTTTTCATCATTTAACCGCTGGCTTTCTAGATGGTGCCCAGAAAACGGTGTTGGTTATGTGGATAATTGGAGCGCGTTTTGGGGGAAGCCCGGTGTCATGTGGAGAGACGGCGTCCATCCTACTGGGAGCGGTGCCGCTCTTCTTTGTAGAAACATTTCTGCTAGCCTTAGTCTGTTAACCTGACAATCCAGAGACGAGACCCGGGCGCAGAGCAGCAGTGTAAAATGCTCCTCTGAGCCTCCCTTAGGGTTAGTGCTGGTGCAAAACCCATGCAGGGAAAGTCAAGCAGGTCCTAGCTTTAGCTTATGTGCTGAAAGACAAATGAAAGGGGCGCGTCATAGAAACCTTAAAGTGACAAACAGCAGTTCTCACAAGCAGAATTATGATGTCATTAAATGCGGTTTATTAAGCATTCGATCCATTTCCTCCAAGTCCCTCTTAGTCAATGAGTTAATCATTGATAACAACCTTAGTCTTTTAGCCTTAACAGAAACTTGGCTCCAACAGGATGACTATGTTAGACTGAATGAAGCAACCCCCCCCCACTTATGCTAACTATCAGAAATCCAGGATTTCAGGGAAAGGAGGTGGTTTGGCAGTAATATCACAGTCTAGCTTACCTCTCAGCCCTAAAGTTAAAAATGCGTATAATTCATTTGAAAGCATCATATTGTCTATAAATCACCCAAACAGGAAAACTCGAAAACCTGTTTTACTCATAATTATTTATTCCCCCCCCCCGGCCCATATTCAGAATTTTTAACTGAGTTTTCCGACTTCCTAACGACTATTGTCTTAGATTCTGATCAAACTATAATAATAGGGGATTTTAATATTCATGTTGATGACCCCAGTGACTGTCTAGGAAAGGCTTTTGCAGCTTTATTAGATGATGTTGGTTTCACCCAAAGTGTGAATGAACCCATTCAAGAATTCGGAGTGAACGCATCTTTAGACAGCAAGAAGACTTGCTGGCAAACGAGGACGAGTGGCTTCTGAGCCGGTTCCAACTTCCTCGAGCCATCCTTTTGGACCTCTGCGGGCTTTTGGGCCCGACGTTACAGAGGAGCACTCGGAGGAACCACGCGTGTCACTCGGTGCATGCATCTGGCGCTCCGGTTCTCTCCCCCCCTTAGCTTCACAACCTCGGACCGGCCACGGTCGCATTTACGGCGTCTGCCACCGTTTGCCGCTCACGTGCCTTTTTAGCATTAGTAATGCCCACACTGTGCCCTCCAAACTACACTTTTCTCCTCTTTTCCACCTCGCCAACGAGAACTTCTACTTCACATTGAGTGAAGTTCATTTTTTTTTATTTCCTCTCGGTGTGCGCCATGGTTTCGCAATCAATGAATATTCATTTGTGGGCGTTTCACGGACTATTTATGGGCAACTATGGGCGTGTCATGAAGCCGCAAAAGCTGCGCTGCATTTAGAATCGGTTGTGATTTATAAAGGGAAAGATCCGTAGGATGTGCGTGCGCACGGTTTTATAAATTTGAATATTTCTGTGCGTACGCACATCCTATGTTTCATCCGTACGCCACTTCTGACGCAAATCCTACGCAAAGTTTTATAAATGAGGCCCCTGGATGAAAATTAATTACCTCCTCTTGAACCCAGAAAAAACTGAGGTCATTATACTTGGTCCTAAAAACCTCAGAGATTCTCTGTCTGCTCAGATAGTGTCCCTGGATGGCATAAGTATAGCCCCCAATTCCACAGTTAGAAACCTTGGGGTTTTATTTGACCAGGATTTATCATTTAAGGCTCACATATCTCAGGCGTGTAGAACTGCCTTTTTTCACCTGTGGAATATTGCTAAGATCAGAAATATACTTTCTAAGAGTGATGCTGAAAAACTCATCCATGCATTTGTTACGTCGAGGCTGGATTACTGTAACTCTTTGTTAGCAGCGTGGCCTAAGAGTTCCTTAAGTCTCCAGCTTGTTCAGAACGCAGCAGCTAGATTGTTAGCTGGAACTAGCAGAAGAGATCACATCACTCCTGTGTTTGTTTCGCTCCATTGGCTCCCAGTTGATTCCAGAATCAAGTTCAAGATCCTCCTGTTAACCTACAAGGCCTTACATGGAATGGCACCGTCCTATATTAAGGACCTCATAGTCCCTTACCATCCTATAAGAACACTTCGCTCGCAAAATGCAGGACTGCTTGTGGTTCCTAGAATTAGTAAAAGTACGGTTGGAGGTAGAGCGTTTAGCCACCAAGCCCCTGTCTTATGGAATAAACTCCCAGCTCATGTAAGAGAGGCCGATTCAGTTTCTACATTCAAAGTTAGACTGAAAACATTCCTCTTTGGACAGGCTTATTGTCAGACTAGTTAGTATTCAGAGATTATTTAACTAAATGTTAATTTGTTTAAATTAAACTTAATAATAACTATTTGTTTTAAAAGGCTGCTAGAAGTTGAAGCTGGGGTAACTATGGTGCACTGGGGTTCTGTCTTCTTTTCTTTTCTACTTCTACCCTTCCTCTCTTCTATTCTTGATCATAATTTATCATTTAGTTCTCCATGCCTCTGTTTGGTGCAGTGCGAATCATGTATTTTCCTCTCCCCTCCTGGGGAGTGGGAGTGCTTCCAGACTCCAGTTGGCTCATCCATGCTCCTGTTCCTGAACGTTTACCTCGCCTTTGCTCCACTCCTACACCTGGCTGTGGTTCCTGTCTCTGGCTCATCTCTGGCTCGTCTCTGCTCTGTACCTGACTGAGTACCTCGTCTCTGCTCCTGCTCCTGGCTGTTGTTCATTTCTCCGGCTCGACTGGCGCCTTTGACTGTCCCCCAACCACGGCTGGATGAAGCTTGTCTGCTGGACTTTATATATGTAGTTGTAGTGTTAGATAAGTTAATTCTTCTCTAAGAGTTCTGGTAAATCACCTGTCCGTCCTGGGGGAGGATCCCTCCTTCATTTGGGCACCCCTGAGGTTTCTTAGTTTTTTCCGGAATCCATTTTTTGGGAGTTTTTCCTTACCGCGAAGGAGGGTCTAAGGGCAGGGATGCCAGTATAGCTTAGTCAGTTTGTTAGTTCATTTTAGTATTTTCCTATTGAACTCTTTGTATTTGTGATCCTTTTGAGTTCATGTTTTACTTCGAAGCCCATCGAGACGACTGTTGTTGTGATTTTGGGCTATACCAGGGGTCGGCAACCCATGGCTCCGGAGCCAAGTGTGGCTCTTTCATCCATCTGTTGTGGCTCCCTGTGACTTTGGAAAATAATGAGTATTTTATAATAATCAAATTTTATTTCAGTTTTTCATTTTTCATGGCATTTCAAAGGCGCTGATGGCTCCGTACGAAGCGCGAGCCACGTAAAAAACAGCTTCGTAATGAGCTCGTATTTATCGGGCGAGACCTGCAGAGCTGATAGCAGGGAGAGGCACGCGGGGCGGCTTCAATAAACACTCCGATCTTCTGCCGGGAACTTGACGTGCGCGGGGCAGAGACTGATGAGAGACTGAGAGTTTGCGCAATCGTTGCCAGATAGAGTCACAGTTTTCCAGCCGAAAAGTCATCTGTGTTTGGCCAGACCCAGCCAAAAACCGCCCAACACAGCTTTTGTTGATGTTTTTTTCTTCATACTGGACTGATAAAATAAAAGATTTTTCTAAATAAAAGATAGTTCAGAATAATAATAAAATGTGTACACTATTGAATATTTCTTCAGCGGGCCGCCTTCTTTCATTCATTTGCTTAACCCGCTCTATCCCCGCTATAACCTGCGTCCAGCTCTTTCATCCTTGTGCGGCGCTGGAGCGCCCTGACCACCGTATTTTGCGCTCTCTGTGTAGGACACACCGGGAGCGCGGGGGAAACAAATCTCAGCTGCAGAGGATGTGAACAGGTGAACAGCTAGAGAGGAAAAGCAGGTGGAGAGGCGGAGGAGGGGCTTTGGCTTCAAACTCTGTCAGAGAGATGCAAACACTGGCGTCAGATTGAGACGCAGCTTTCACTGCGGGAGTTGAAGCAGACTCTGGGATTTATGAACTCAAACATGGAAACATGATTACCAAGTAGATCTCTTCAAAATAATAAACCTGATCTCTCCACATTCGCACATCGCTCCATGCAGCGATCAGACCAGAACCAGTAGCTCCTCCCAACGCGGCCGCGGTATCATCCTTTAAAGAACATATTGTAGCAACGCTACGAAGAACGAGGCAGAGATAGGAACTTTGCAGAACTGGTTTCTTTTTATTTTCCTCGAACAGTGTGACATGCAGTGGGGTCATTCTCCTCGCCCCCCTCCTCACTTACGATGCAGGACAAAATAAACCACCAGGGTAAAATAACTAACACCGAACGGAAGAACAGTCAGACATAAAACACATAGATTAAACCCACACACCCACTCAGATCAGGCCAAAACTAGCAGAAGAAATTGCATCCCATAATCCTTTGCGCTGCCAGATCTGACAGCAGACGAATGGGTGTGTGACCGTCACTACATAGCCCCCTTCTGAAGGGTCAGCTGTCCTCGGCGACCCTATCAACCACAAAGTCATTTAGATAAGCGGGGCGCCGGCGTGAACGCACTGGTCGTGCACAGTCATTTAAGGATGTGCTAGGCTCCGGCACGTCCAAGTCCCCACTAGTAGATCCACCTGCCGTTCCAATAGTCTGTGGAACAAGGGGCTGGTAGGGAGCCAGCCGGTCCTGATGAAGCACCACAGTTCGTCTCCTGTCCGGCACACGCACCCTGTAGACCACGTCTGACAGTCGGTGCAGCACCTCACCGGGTCCCCGCCAATGGCTGCTTAACTTGGGAGAAACTCCCTTTTTCCGCTCAGGGCAGTACACCCACACTCTGTCCCCAGGTGAGAACTCCTGGCCCCGACACCGGCTGTCATAGGCCCTCTTTTGCCGCACTCCAGCACCAGCTTGTGCTCTGCGGGTGAATTCGTGGATTTCGTGCAGGCGGTCTTTGAGTCTGCGACAGTAATCCATTTCTCTTCCGCCCGGAATCTCAGGTTCAGGTGGTGCCCCAAACACCAAGTCCACCGGAGTCCGGAGCTCCCGCCCAAACGTAATCGCAGCAGGTGTGCACTGGCTTGACTCCTGAACTGCAGTGCGATACGACCAGAGGGCCAAAGGCAGAAAACGGTCCCAGTCCCGCTGGTGGCGACTGGTCAAGATCGCCAGTTGTGTGGCCAGGGTTCGGTAAAAGCGTTCCACCAGCCCGTCGCTTTGAGGATGGAGTGGGGTAGTTCTTGTCTTTTGTATCCCCAAACGACGGCAAACCTCGCTGAAAACCTGAGACTCAAAGTTCCTGCCCTGGTCACTGTGGAGCTCAGCCGGTGCCCCGAAGCGGGTGAACATCTCCTCCACCAGTCTTTCAGCGGTGGTGGCCGCGCTCTGATCCGGCACAGCATATGCCTCAGGCCACTTTGTGAAATAATCCACAGCCACAATGACATAGCGGTTCCCTGCATCAGTCACTGGAAACGGGCCCAAGACATCCACCCCGACCCGTTCCATCGGAGCTCCTACCAGGTACTGCTGCAGCGGTGCTCGGGACTGCCGTGATGGTCCTTTCCGTGCGGTGCAGTCATCACAGCAGTGGACGTGCAGCTCCACATCTCTGCGGCAGCCTGGCCAGTAAAACCGCCCCCGGAGACGACGCAGGGTCTTGGCGTTCCCAAAGTGACCGGCTCCGGTGGAACCGTGAACCAGTTGAAGGACCTGGGAGCGGGTCGCTCGGGGCACCAACAGCTGGAGGATGTCCTCCCCCCGATCCGGAACCTGCCACCGCCGGTACAACACCTCGTTGTGGAGCTCCACATTAGTCCACTGGGAATAGTAGGACTTCAGCTCCGGACTCTGCGCTGCGACCTTATTCCACTCCGGCCGTTGCCCCGCCTGCAGCCAGCTCCTCAATTGCGCCAGCACCGCATCGGCCTCTTGCTGCTGCCTCAGCTGCTCTGGGCACAGCTCCGGAACATCTTTGGTCGTTGCAGCAGCCACAGTCTGGACGTCGCCGTCCCGCTCCTCCTGGCGGTGACAGTAACGGCATTCTGCTGTCAGGCACGGCCGTCTGGAGAGCGCGTCGGCGTTGCCAGCCCGATGCTGGATGTCGAAGTCGTAGCTTTGCAAAGTCTCCAGCCACCGGGCCACCTGTCCTTCTGGATGTTTGAAATTTAGAAGCCAGGTCAAGGAGGCATGGTCAGTCCGGAGGGTGAAGTGGCAGCCCTGCAGATACGGCCGGAAGTGTTGCACCGCTTGAACCACAGCCAGCAGCTCCCGCCGCGTCACGCAGTAGTTCCTCTCGACACGACTCAGGGCACGGCTAAAATAGCCCACCACCCGCTCTCCTTCTTCCCCCTGCTGCGACAGGACTGCTCCGACCCCTGTATTGCTGGCGTCCATGTCAACAATAAAAGGGCGACGGGGGTCTGGAAACGCCAGGACCGGTGCCGCTGTCAGCGCCCCTTGGAGCTGGTCAAAGGCGGCAGCGCAGGAATCAGTCCACCTGAACTGCTGTCCCTTGTTAGTTAGCTGGTGAAGAGGGCTGGTAATAGTGGCGAAGCCTCGGATGAAACGCCGGTAATAAGAGGCTAATCCCAGGAAGCTCCGCAACTCACCGACGTTGGTGGGGGCGGGGCAGTCCTTCACGACTGCCACCTTGGCTGGGTTGGTGGCAACGCCCTTCTCGCTGACCACATGTCCCAGGAACTCAGTCTCTTTGGTTAGGAGGCTGCACTTGGCTGGGTTAAGTCTTAGTCCGGCTCGTCTAATTGCAGCAAACACCTCCCGCAGATTATTTACAGCCGCCTCAAACCTGTCTGCATGCACCAACAGGTCATCCAGGTAGACGATGCAGCGGTAGCGGGGCACGCCAGCCAGGACCCTTTCCATCAGCCGCTCGAACGTGGCTGGTGCGTTGCAGAGCCCGAACGGCATCACCCGAAACTGCCACAAACCTTGTCCGATGGTGAAGGCAGTCTTCGGCTTAGCATCGGGGGCTAGCTCCACCTGCCAGTACCCGCTCCTCAGATCGAGAGAGCTGAACCAGCTGGATCCGGTGATCCAGTCCAGAGCGTCGTCGATCCGAGGGAGGGGGTAGGAGTCCTTCTTGGTGAAACTGTTCAGGCGCCGATAATCCACACAGAACCGCCAGTCTCCGTTTTTCTTTTTTACTAAGACAGCCGGTGCCGCCCACGGGCTACTGGATGGCTCGATTACTCCAGCTGCAGCCATCTGACGGATCATGTCCTCCGCAGCCTGGCGCTTGGCGAGCGCAAGCCTGTGTGGGCGTAGCCGGATGGGCGGGGCCGAACCGGTGTCTATGTGGTGCTGAACCAGCCCCGTCTGCGTGCAGTCTTCATCTTTGGCAGCAAAAATGTCCATGAAATCTGTAAGGAGATCCGAAAGGTGTCGGATCTGCTGGGGGTCTAAGTATTTGCTGCTACGTTGCAACAGATCCTGCACTGCTTTCTTTGTCTCAGGAGATGTTTTGCTGGTGGAAGCTGCACTCACCGGAGCCATGAAAGCGCTTGGTGCGGCGCTGCTGGCGGCAGGAGTCGTTCTGGAATCGCCGCTCTTCCTTCTTCCGCGTTGGAGCATAGAGTCTCGCCTCCGATGGTGATGGTTGCCCGGGCAGCATCAACGCAAGCCTTCCAGCGGGACATGAGGTCGAGGCCAATAATGCAGGGCTCTGTAATGTTGGCCAGCCAGAACTTGTGCACAATGTCCTGTCCTCCAGCCTGGATCCGCAGCAGCTTCCTCGCCACCAGCCCCGCTTTTTCTCCAGTCACAGTCATTAGCTGGGTGCCGGTGGGGGTCCATGATTCCAGAAGGGAACCAGCGGTGCCTGGCAGAACCCCCCGCCGCACAAGAGAGATGGTGGACCCGGTGTCCACTAACGCTTGACACCGTTGATCTTCCAGCTGGCAACTCAGATAAAGTCCTCTGGTAAACCCCAAACGTCCAACCAGAGTGCATCGGCCTTGAAGGGGCTTTGGTGGGTGGGATGGCAGCCCCTTCACCTGGTCATCCCGTTGTCGTTTCCCTGGTCTTTGGTGCTGGCGCAGGGCAGTTGCGTGCGATGTGCCCAGGCTCCCCACACCGGTAACAACGATCAGAGGAACGGTGCTGACGTCGGGAGGCCAATGGATGGCGCTGAAAATGACTTCTGCCTCTTACTCCACATAGTTGATCATTCTCACGCAAGGCTGAGTGCCGGGCACCACACGTGAAGTGGAGAGGATGGCCTCTGCTCGTTCTCCTTCCCGGATTGCTTGCTCCAGTGTCTGGGGCGTGGCCAGGCGGACGTGTTGGCGGAGCCGTTCAGGTGTGAGTCCTTGCAGGAACGCATGGAGAGCTAACTCTTCCTGCGCTCCTGGAGAAAATCGGGGGTAGCCCCGCCGGACAAGTAGCTGAATGTCTACAGCTAGGGCGCCTAGGCTCTCTCCATCACGACGGCAGCGACTGGTCAGCTGCTCTCTTTCGTGCGTCTCTGACGCGCACCGGCCGAACCGCCGTTCCAGGGCCGTGGTTAGGGCGCCCAGGTCCCGCTCCTCCGCCGGTGCCAGGTCCATCAGTATCTGCTGTGCTCGTCCTTCCAGGGCCAGCGCCAGGTGAGTGGCCGTTTCTTCTTCCCTCCATCCGTTGTGTGCCGCTGCAATTCGGACTTGCTTGAGGTACAGTTCCAGCTGATTAGTTCCTTCGTACTTGGGCAACTTGACAGTGGATTTGGGAACAGCAGCGGCAGCGGTGGCGAGTTGCTGCTCAGTTGAGCTGCAGAGCCGGGACTTGCCAGGAGTGTCGCTCTTCTGCGTCGTCTCCACAAAGCGTGGACGTCCGCAGCTTGCTCCGTCGGGGAGGCCAGGTTCTCTCCACTTCTCAGCCAGCCATGCTGCTCTTTCGCTGCGCAGTCGAGTGGTCTCTCTTTCCATTCTGTCTTGCTCCATGATCCCACTTCTGACACCAATGTAGCAACGCTACGAAGAACGAGGCAGAGATAGGAACTTTGCAGAACTGGTTTCTTTTTATTTTCCTCGAACAGTGTGACATGCAGTGGGGTCATTCTCCTCGCCCCCCTCCTCACTTACGATGCAGGACAAAATAAACCACCAGGGTAAAATAACTAACACCGAACGGAAGAACAGTCAGACATAAAACACATAGATTAAACCCACACACCCACTCAGATCAGGCCAAAACCAGCAGAAGAAATTGCATCCCATAATCCTTTGCGCTGCCAGATCTGACAGCAGACGAATGGGTGTGTGACCGTCACTACAAAATTGTGCATTTGCAGCGACGTATGCTTCAGACGATGTCCGATTGGCCAATCTACATGTCAATCAAGTCCCGTACTTCTCAGTGAGGATTTTGATTGACTGGTGGATTTTAAAGAAGTACTTTTTTCTTTAAATCTTTTCTGGCCTGCGATCTACACTCATGTAATTGAAGATCGACCGGTCGATGCGATGGACGTAATGAGCACCTTTGAATAATATATACATGCATAATATATATAATGATGTCAAAACGGGTTGTGGCTCCAGGTGCTTTCTTTTTTATTAGGGGCGGTCCCAAGTGGCTCTTTGAGTAAAAAAGGTTGCCGACCCCTGGGCTATACAAATAAAATTGAATTGAGTTGAACAATCCTGACGTGTGTGGGAGGAGCTACCGTTTTCAACCTCATCGCTACATGGAAGCATTAACTATCTGTATATGTCAACAATAAATGCATGAAAGACAGTTGATGTTGAACAAGTGTATTTATTTTGCATTGGTAACCACGTCTCCATGTCTGGGTTCATGAGATCTTTCAGAGACTCTCAGTGAACTTCACCATCAACTGCAGGAGCTGCATCTGAATGACGGCTGCTTTCAGTGGTACTTCCATCTCTCTGTGACCCAGTTTGATTACTTTCTGTCCCACATTAATCAGAGCAGGAAAAAAATAATAACATTAGAGGAACATTTCATTATTGCATAATTTGGACAAGAAAAATATCTTTAAGTTGGTCAGCAGTTTGATTGGATTCTTCTCCATTTTAGTTTTGGACTTCACTCACTGATCACATCATGAACACGCCTCAAACCAAATCTGAGTTCTTGATTGGTTGACTCGAGGCGTCCTTTTTCCCAAAGTTCAGTTATTTGAATTCTTCCCAATGCAATGTTGTCCCGCTGCCCGAAACACGCTGCCGTTTGACTGTCGCACAAAACGCACCACAGGACCTCTGATCGTGTCTGTGCCTTGACTGAACCTTGTCACAATGGGATAAACCCACGGATTCAGCTTGAATGGACAAAAAAAAGTTCCCTCACTATATTGCTGTTCATCCCTTGCAATCGCACTGTTTGGTGAATGTATTTTCATGTACTTTAGCATGCTCATTTTCTTTTACTCTATTTTGTTCTAATGTATAAACATTGTCAAGCAATGTTACGGCTCTCAACTAGAAGGAGCCCAGGAGCAGGAAGGACTCGAATCCAAGTGACTTGAATGCCAAAAAGGTTTTAACAGAAAATCCTCCACACATGTGGGACAAACTATGCAGCAACGACAGAACTAAACAGGACACTGTGACAATGAAATCAAAATGGCAGAACCCTAAATACCTAAACACACTAATTGAACATTGCGAGCAGCTCAGAAGCCTGGTGACTGGACAGAAGGAGGGGGGGCTGCATCCCCAGCATTAATCATGACAAATCTTTTAGAATTTAAACAAAGGAAAAATGGTCAATTTTGTCTGAGGAAATTGTTTTAAGTTGATTTACAGTCATTTATAATCTTTAATCCTATTTTGCAGATTTCACTACTACAGTGGGTAATTTTTAGAATCGAATGACATCAAACTTTATACATGAAATAGTGAAATATTTCTTTTAAAGTGAATCTGAAGACCTTTTTAAATGCAGTTTTGAGTTGTCAAGGCATTCTATTTGTATGTGTATTTGACTTAGTGTTTTATCCAGTTTTGTCAGGCTATCAGCCTTTTTTTAACAGTGATTTTCTCTGAGGAAAGTGTCATATTTGTAAATTTCACTTGCCCACTTATGAGGTCGTACATGGACTTCCCCAGATTTTTATACAGTTTATAAAACAGCAGGAAGAGTAAACTGAACAGTTAAAAAACAAGTTCCTGACTCACCTGTTCTCCCAGGTTCAGGAACTACAGTGGGGCAAAAAAAGTATTTAGTCAGCCCCAATTGTTGAATTTCTCTTACTTAACAGGATGAGAGGGGCCTGTCATTTTCATCATAGATATACATCAACAAAGAGAGACAAAATGGAAAAAAAATAACATTGTTTAAATACTTTTTTGCCCCATTGTATAGAAAGGGCGGAGCTACAGAATATCCTTATTTTGACAGGGTTGTATTAGAAGATGTTTTCACATCTCACATGTCTTCTACGTGCTTCTCTCACATTTCTCAAAATCAGGAAATTAAATCTTCATTTGAATAAATTTCCTGATTCTCCTCAAAAATTGTCCTTTGCATTTTTAAAATGAAAAGTTTTACATGTTGGTATAGGTTTTCAGAATCTAACAGAATATGTCTATAATTTAGTCTCATCAAAGTTTACTCTGAAAATAAACAGCATCATATTTTATCGACCTCTGTTTCTTATTTAATACAGAATTCATCTTCCTGTTTTTTTCTTTTCTCAAACTCATGTATTATAGTTCTATTAAATAAAGTTGATCATTTCTTATGCTTCATAGGTTTATTTGTTCCTCTCAAGTGGACAGAGATAAAAACAGGTTTTTAGAAAATGAATTAACTCAAAGATTATAAGTTTGGTCATTTCAGTACATTCATTACTGCTTCATGTCTATTTGGATACAGTAACGTAAAATTACTGGTACATGTAGTTTTGGTATTTATTAATTGTTATTCTATCCAGTGTAGAGTAAATGGAATTTTTTTATTATTCTTTTTTAATCCAGTAAGATTGAAACATATTTATTTTTTCTAAAAGTGGAATCACATTCCTGCCTTACTTGCAATTACTGTAAAAAAATATTGTAGTACAGAAAAAGTAAAATCATCATGAATCTGGAACAGATGTTGTAGGTCGTCACTTCGGTCAGAAAACACAGGGATAATCCAGGAGTCAAATAAAAAGAAGATGAGAAATGTTGATATCACAATCTCAAGGCCAGAGTTCATTTTCTACCAGATATATGGCCTAAATACCAATAGAAGTTAGCAGACAGCTAAGGACTATGAAGGAATGTGTCAGAAGTCAGAGCGCAGTTTTGGCGCTCTGACGCTCTGATTTGCACCAGTAGATTTGAGCACATGAAGAAGCACATTTGAGCAGTTGTAATCACAGTTCTGAGGTTGTAACTATGAACACATGCAAATGGAAATTTTTCAGTTATAATTTAGTTTGTCAAACTTTACAGCTGAAGATTTTTACACACAGATGCAGATTTTTGGTATGCAATTTCTCACATTCTATAATACAAGTTTTCACATCAAATCTACAAGTGCGTCCTTTTTGGAACATTTTTACCTTCTTAGGCCAACATTGGGAATGGGGGTCGTCTGGACCCCACAAGACGGCCCACTGAAGATTTTTTTTTCAGTGATTTGTGATCTACACTGGTGGCCATGGATGACATGAAATCTTTCCACCTTTATCCACCTTTGTCATGGTAGGGAGAACACCTCAATGTAAGGGTGAGGTCATAGGACAGCACAAGGGTTAATAAATGGCAAAAGACTCCAGAGTTAGAGGAGATGCGGGTGAGTCAGAGACTTCTGACACATCAGTGAACCTGCACACCTGTGGAGAAAAACAGACTACAGCAGGAAAAATCCAGAGGACAAAAACAAACTGAAGAGGGCGACAGAGAGACAGGAATCTACCAAATCACAACAGCTTGTGTCAGAGTATCCATTAGATTATTGTTTGCATATCAGCAACATAACGTTTCAGATGTATTCAAACGAACTATTGCATTTAAAATGAAAGAGATTATTTATAGCTGAATAGTTTTTTGTAGTAAAGATAAGGAAACCTCATTAGACCACTAAAAATGGTGTTTGGTTGGACAAGGTTAGGTTAAAAGAATTGATCTAAAGCTCTTTTAAAAAATGAACGCCAGACAAAGCTTTCAAACTGTAAATGCTTTATTTAAGAATGTCTTTTATGATTGAGCATGAGTGTAAATAAGAGTTGTGTGTTATTGTTGTGCTGCTGCCTCTTGGCCAGCACGTTCTTGCAAAAGAGATATTTAATCTCAATGAGTTTTTTATCCTGGTTTAATAAAGGTGAATAATAGTAATATAATAATAAAAGAAGCACTCCAGCCAATCTGGTTCAAAGCTCGGCTGGAGTTTGGACTTCCTTACATGCTCAGTTCCTCTTATTACATCTATGACAATTTTTGTTAATGTAAAAAAATTCCCAGTGATTTTTTTTAATCATGATGGTGAATTTTTTAACCAAAATCCAACAACCTAAATGTCTTAAAGCAGGGGTGCTCATTACGTCGATCACGATCGACCGGTCGATCTTCAAGGACATGAGGGTAGATCGCGGGACAGAGAAGATTAAAAAAAAATAGTACTTCTTAAAAATCCACCAGCCAATCAAAATCCTCACCGAGAAGTACAGGACTTGATTGACGTGCAGAACAGCCAATCGGACATCCTCTGAAGCATACGTCGCTGCAGACGTGTGTTTAAATACACTGAGCACAAACTCTCTGTCGTCAGAAAGTTGCTCCCTGCACCGCGTTTGGGAAGCCAACTCAGGCAGGCTTTTACTTAGGCCACTCCCCTAGGGCGGGTTAGTTAATCAACTCACCTGTGTCGCATCCCATTTAGGTCCAGGTGTGTAAGTTGTTCATCCTTCTCTACTGCAGCACTGCGTCCCCCCGGCTTCCACCTGTGAGCTCCCTTAGAGGTAGTCATTACCCAAAAGTTTATGGAAATTTGTCTTTTGGAATTGCACGGAGTCTTATGCCAAACTAAAGGAAAGTGAAATGCAAAGTTAAAGGAATGTGAAATGCTAACTTGGAGGAATAGAATATCCATGCATATTTATCATCTGCATTAAACAATTTAGCGGAGACAAATAAGAGAAAGCTGCAAAAATATAAATAAAATATAAAATTAAATGCTTACTTGGAGGAATGCGAAATGCTAACTTAAAGGAAAGTGAATTCTAACTTAAAGGAAATGAATGTCAAAGAATGTGAAAGCAACACAGTATGTGAAAGCAAACTAAAAGATGTGAAAATAAATATTATTACTACTGCATGAGTTGTCTGACTGAACTCCTGCAATAAACGAGGGAACTGTGCTGGTGAAAAGGCAACGCACATATTGTAGCTGCAGCAGAAGATGTAGAAATGTGCTTTTTTTTCATTATGAATAACAGACGTTCAGGACACAGCTGTTCAGTTTTAGCAAAAACTGTGAGACATGTTAGGAGCTGCAGCGCTCAAAGTGTCAACGGAACAATGACGAGAGAGGATCGACTATAATTTGTATTGCTGTTTTTTTATGTATCAGTACTATTTTTCCTGACTTTTTGTGTTTGAAAATCACAGGGAAATATTAGGTCATTTTTTCATTTCATAAATAGTGTTATTTAGTATACTAAAAGCATCATGAATGAATGAAACTTAATTTATTTATTTTACAACTCCTAGAAGGTACCAAAGGGCCACGTATCAATCAGGCAAGACCACCATGCAGCACCAGAAGTTGCACTAATGGTAAAAAATACTCATCATTTATTAGCAACAGCATAACAATGTTATTAAAAAGAACCCACAGACTTATTGTACCTTAAAAGTGTTTAAATTTATAAAATGCACACACTCACTCGTATTTTTATCTTTTTTTATTTTTTAACACGTAGTGAAATGAATTTAACTGGGCGGCTGTTGGGTCGCGTTCTAAGTTCCGGAGTTCATTGAACTCATCAAGCAGAGATCCTGGCCTGGGTGGCGGATGTCATTGCTCGGCAGGCGGTTGTTCTCTTATCTGCCACTGTGTGGTTGTTGGGGGTTAGGGTTAGGGGGGAACTTGGTGTGGGGATGGCTGGACACTCTCCCTCCTTCTTTCTACATTCCATCATCCATTTTTGAAGAACATAAACACTCACGTGAGCACATTACTATCTCACCTTTGCACAAACAGTTTGCGTGATTAAATTAAATATTTCACATGGGTCAGTCCGAATGCGTATGTATGCGTGTGTGAACATTGGTTGTACAGTCTACATGTTGACATGTTTGCATTTGAACATTTTTGAAGCCAACAGGTGTGTTTTTACCATTTGAGTGTGTGGACAAGCCCCGCCCCCTCTAGATTTGTATTATATCTGAATTTGACTGTAATGACTGAAATAACCATCCAGTAACTTGTGGCTTTATGCTGCTTTATGGTTTTACCCCCCCCCCCTCTACAACCACCCTCCCCTACCAACATTCCTCTCTCTTTTTCCCTCCTTTCCTTCTCCACCCGGTCCAACAAAAAACAAAAAATTGTAGCAAATATAAGTAAGATGAATGAAGTTTATCCTAAATTACAAAAGGGGTTTATTCAAATATACACCTAGCGTGTCAAAATATACATAACTCCTGTTGTAACAGTAAAATATGTCAAACACAAGAGGCTTTCAGCTCTCATCCGTTTGCCCAGCTGTTGGACAGGACAAGTAAAAAAGAAAAAAGATGCAAATCTAGTCCGTCCTTTTCTAACATTTGTTTCCTGAAAGTCCTTCGCTGAACATTTGAATGTCAGACATAGTTTCAGTACAAACACAAATGTTTGACACAAACCTTTCATTGTAGCAAGGAAACCAAACCGCTGCTGACTTAACCCTTGTGCTTTCCTATGGGGTCAAGATGACCATTGACGTGTTCTCCCTACCATGACAAAGGTGGATAAAGGTGGAAAGATTTCATGTAATCCATAGACACCAGTGTAGATCACAAATCTAGTGGGTCTAGATGACCAATGTTAAAGTGCCTAGGATAGCACAAGGGTTAAAGGAGCTCTGACTTTGTTTAGTGAACTCATGGTTAACCTTTTATACAGACAATACATTTGTTTATCTTTGGTGAATTTCAATCTGATGCCTAAATCTATGAAAATAAAAGATCTGCAAATAAAATTTTGCTGACGGTTTTGTTAGATCACCCTGCTTCTCTAATATTTCCAGAATTTTATGTCCTTTCTCAACTGGCTGGGTAGCTCGGTTGGAAAGTTGAAAGACTTCCATGCAAGAAACCAGCGTTGAAATCCAAGAGGGGAATGAAAATGTGGCAATTACCATTTGAATGTTGACCACTTAACACTTAACATCCCTCAGTGAGGGCCCTTGGGCACTTAATGCTACTGCCGTCAAATATGGAGAACACATTCCAAATACAGTATAAATAAATGAATTGATAAAAGTAAAAATAGATATAAAAATCAAAATTTTAAGTCTAAATCTAAAGTTTTAAATGATAAAATTACGGAGCACTGATATGAATAATATAAAAAAACACATTAATATCTTGTTCCCACAAAACAATCTTTTTTTCCCTCGAAATAATTAATTCGTACTAACAAAAAATTGTTCACGTGATTAGTCATTCATAAACATGGATGTTGGCGATATTTGGATTTACAGCGGATACCTTCACCTTTCTGTCTCATTACATTGTAAACACTGAGGATGTTTAGAGATCAGATTTCCATTTGTTTAGGTAACTATGTTTTTCCGGGAATTTCCGTTTGAGGAACGCAGATATGCTTGTTTGAAACTTTCCCTAATTTGCTTTGCAAGTGTGTCTCTTTAGACCGCTCATCCTGGAATCGATGTGTACTTCACAATGACAAAACATGTTTTACAACCTGCCTATGACATAGTATCACCATCGTATTCAACTACTGTGAACTTCTTTTTTACATCAATGTGCGGATGGGAGTGTGAATTTAAAGCACTTTTGCCCATCGAGGAAAAAAGAAAAGTGCTTTACAAATTAACCATTTACCATTTTACATTCAAATTTCTTACAGACTCTTTGAACTTAGTAGACATCTTTCGTTTGAAGTTTTTTATTGGTATCAGTTTTTCCTGCATCAAACTCAGCATGGATGCCAGTTCCTGCTATTGCTGCACTTTAAATTCCTGTGAGAGCACTGGGGTCTTCTGGGTTATGTAGTTTTTGTATTGCATTACATTGTTGGCATAGCTGCATAATACAACAAAACAGCTCCATCCTGTCTTTTGTCATCTTTCCTATGGATTGGTTCAAATCCTGTAATTAATCAAAGAAATGTTTTCAATCTGTTCAAGAATCTCGCTGGAATTATATGACCTGTGGGATTTGGTGGGATAAATGGGGTAAGTGGAGTAAATTTTACAGTGTACATGTGTGCAAAGAGGCAGAATTTCTATTTCTGTTTTTCGGCACTACGGCTGTGCTGCAAGGAAAGCTTGCGCTGTAAAAAAATTCAAATTGGCTCGACTTGAAGTAATTTGTAACTTGGCTGCCTTAAAATGTGGATTAAAGCTATCAAATTAATTAGAGTAACTAAAATCAATCTGTTTGTTTCCCTAACTTTAAAAAATTAGGTGATTTAAAAAATCACTTAGTATTTGTTAGGGGAATGTTTTTTGTTAATCTAACAAGTATTTTTATTGTATCAACTAAGGAAGTCAAGTATTCACAACTCACTTTCTGATGAAGTCTAACTATTTTCTTAAGTAATATCAACTCACAACTAAATTCAAATTACTTAAAATGTGTTAGTCAGATTCAAAATTGAGTTGTGATAACTTCACGTGTGTTGTTGACACAACAAAACGAAATGTTTTTTGACCTAAAAAATAAAGTACCCACATCAAATCAATGTTATGTGAATATGATATTTGAATTTGAAAAAAAAGGATCATTGGGTTTAAATTATTAATAATTTATTAATAATAATAATAATAATAATAATAATAATAATAATAATAATAATTTGCTATCTTAACCCTTGTGCTATCCTATGACCCCATCCTTACATTGACATGTTCTCCCTACCATGACAAAGGTGGATAAAGGTGGAATCATTACTGATTCAATTCACTGATTGATTACACTGATTGTGTAAAGATGCCTGTAAGCATTAAGCCGCATTCACACGGCATGTGATTCGCGTGTCAAATCCACGACATACGCCTCTCTTTTGAGGTGAATCAAATTTGCTGCTTGACGTCTGTCCAAAACTGTGATTAACACCTTGATCTGACTCACCGCTTTTGCCCAACAGTAGCGGGGACAGTCTGCTGTAACCCTGCAGCCACAGTGGGTTAAGAACATGGATTGAAGTTTAGGACAAGACTAGACAAGAGCCCTCGCATTGATCAGCCATACTGGATTTGTATTTTACCCGCTGATCAAGACACGGAAAATGCCTTGTGCCCAAATCTGAGTCACTGATTGGTTTTCCTGTTAACCTCGCCAAAGTTTAGATTTTTCAACTCGTGACGGGTCACTTTTGGTGCCCAAATCGGACCATAACACTCAAACCGTGCTGCAGCAGACTGCCGCGCAAAACACTCAAATAGTGCTTTTGGACCTCAGATCGCATCTGTACTTTCTCTTAACGTTCAAACTCGACGCTCCTGACATGTGAGTTGCACCTTTACACCGACTTTTGGAAACTGTTGCTGAGAGGAACATTTTATAACAAGAAAAATAAACAACTTATTGACATTAAGAGAAACACTAGCAGTTAAAAAGTCACAACAGGGTATTTAATTCATGAACTCGCAGAAGCTATGGAGGTTTTCGGAACCTGCAGGTGACGAAATGTTATTTTAAAGATACCTCTGGAAAATATGCAAATCAGGGCTGTGTTTTTGCAATTCCATTTCCTCAAAGTTGTGTGCAAAAATTCTACCCACAAACACAAATACACAAACTGTGAGGGGTCCTATCTGCACATTATACACCCAAAACAATTTCCAACAGATTCAGTCCATTCCAGTTTTTTTCAATGTAATGTGTCCATAAATAAATGTGATCCAAAGAGAAAAACTGAGAGAAGTGCTTAATTCTTCACTTCATGCTTGGTTAAACCCATCTTTTTCACTGTTTCCACTTTCACAGTCTTCTCCTGCTGAGCTAAACTGAATGTGAGAGTTCAGAGGGCTGTGTGGGCTGTCGTTGCTTGTATCCTTGGAAACACACAGAGATTTAGAAAGTGACATGTAAAATTCTGAATGGCAAATTTGAAACCCAAAGCAGGACGGGCGGGTTCATCAAAGTTTGCTCTGCCATCAACAGGCCCATACGGAAGAGAGACCCATCTGCCCCTGACTGGGATCTCCCCATCTGCGCTTGGGAGATGTTGGGTGTAGGAGCCCTATAGCGTAATATGTCCTGTGTTGCTGTTGTCATTTTTCGCTGTATTATAAATTAAGATTGATTACCTGACCTCAGACAGGTGTGCGCCAGATGAAAAAACGGCTTTGGACCACTGGTGTGGGTAGTGGAGATATAGAAATCAAATCAGTTTTCAATAATACAAATAATAAAGAAACCAATTAATTGCAAAGTTGATCAGAGCAAAAGACTCATTTTCTTCGTCATACAGGGAAACGACGCTTAGCCCACTTAGCACATCAGCCAGGTCTGGCGTCTCATCTCAGTAGCTCAAAGTGCTAGAACGTGCAAAACAGATTCTAGGCCTTTAGCTCTTACATTGGGGTTGCTGCCCTCATGGGGCCCCTATTTTGGTCTGGGTGACGCCTGTCGTAATTGGGAATTTAACTATATTCACACCTGTACTTTGATATACTTTTAAGAAAATAGTAGAGGAAATATAGGCCCAGGATACCCTGGACCTGCCGTCCCCGGCCCACCTCAATCAGGTCAAGCCGGGAGACAGACCAAAAGTGACCACCCTCCTCTTGGTGTATGTGTTCATGTATTAAAAGGCTGCAGTTAAAATTGTTGAAGTGGGGCAAAATGTCGGATTTGGATCGCCCAAACAACCTCACCAAAAGGCCTTACATGAATGAAATGTGCATCTGATTGATCTGTAGTGTGTGTCTGAAGCAAATAAAACCCCCTACCAAAGAAAATCTCTCTAATGAGGTACTATGATGGCAGCATATCCTGGCCAGTTCACTATTTTGGTAATTTTGGACCTGAAATCTACATTTGATACTTGTGATACTGTTGATCAACGTTGTTGATCACAAGACGTTTTTATTTAGAAAAGCTTTTAGTTCATCTAATTGTGCCTTTTACTGTGACATCCTCTCTCTTTAGTCTGTGATATGTGTGTGCTGATTTGGTGGAATGTTGTATGTTTTTTACGATTGTGAAGCACTTTGTGATTAATACCTGAGAAAGTTGCTGTAGAAATAAACATTTACCTGCTAAACTACTCACTGGGATTAGATACATGGGTAAGTGTAAATCATAGGATGAGTGGGCAGGTGTGGAAAATGTCAAAATGAGTTTCATATTTATTTATGGATGAAAAAATATTAATGTAGGATAAAAATGGAATTATCTTTATTAAAGCTGCTTTTTTGTTGTGTTTTTATAGACAATTCATTTGATTGCTTCATTACATTTCAGAATAAAGTTTTTACTGGAAGAACCCTCCTAAAAACCTTTTCTTAGCCAGCCGAGGTAGATCTGCAGAAAGAAAGATTCTAACATCTGCAGTCAAAGATTCAGGAAATGTAAAAAGAAAAAAAACATGTTATGCAAATCAGTTGCATTTGCAAACTGAGTCTCTTTGTATTCGGATATTTGAAACTTTCTTCAAAAACAACCATAGATCTATGCAAATCTCTACAGTATGTTCCTGCTATGTGTGTTTTAATATAAAAATCCTCCCAGACTTTCACTGTGTTCAGACTCAATCATCAGCCGTGGTGTTTCCATCCCAGAGTTTCCTTCTACAGTCAACAGAAGCATCATGATGGAGAAGATCCTGCTGCTCGTCTTGGTTTCCTCAGGTAAGTCAAAACATGGTAAGGCTAGTCAATTAAGATTGTTATCATTTTTTAACTGCACTTCAATAATCCCTTAGATGGAGGAATGCTTAAATGTAATTTAATCTCTACACTGAGAATTAATTTGGGAGAATGTGGGAAAAAAACCAAAAAAAGAAGCGTAATTTCCCCATCATCTGCTGTGATAGTTTAGTGTCAGAGAAGACAGGAAACAAGTATCAATCTGTTTTTTTGGCCCCTTTGAGACTGGATGTTCCAGATTTTAAAATATTAAAACAACTCTACAAACTTTGTTTATTTGAGAATTAATATGATAATATTAATGAGGAAATAACCATTTCACTCTTTACTAAAAACATCACCTTTGTCTGATCCTAATGGAAGAAAATCCTATTGTTTATCACTGAAACAAGGATGTTTTTTTCACAGAAGTCTTCATCCTCTCCTCCTCTCTCCTCACCCGTCAGTACCACTTTGTTAACCAACCTTTAAACTGGACTGAAGCTCAGACCTACTGCAGAGAGAAATACACAGATCTGGCCACCATTGAAAACTCTGAAGAAATGAACAAATTCATAAACACCATTTCATCTTTTGGTTACAGATATGACTTTTGGATCGGTCTGTACAATGAAATCAACTATAGATGGTCTGATGGATTCACTGGAAGAATCACAGGCAACAGCTACTACTACTACTACTGGACTTCACAAGATTCATCACATTCTCGTAGTGATCAGACCTGTATGCGTGTATACTGGAATAACTAGAATTACCAGTATCACTATTGGTCCGACTCAAGCTGCAGTTCATTATTTCCTTTTGTGTGCAACAATGGTAAGACTTTTACAAAAAACATATGGGAGATTTATTTTACTAGAAAGTAAAAATGAAAGTGCATCACAGCGGACAACACGTATGTGATGTCAGCAAAAACTGATCAGTCCATCATTCCAGTCCAATGTGTGGAAACACTTTGAATTTAGCAAAGACATGAGACCAGACAGTTTTCTAGAATGTTCTAATGTTCCCTTTGGATTCTTTGAATGTGGAAAAAAAACAGTGAACTGAACTTTAGGAAACAAAAATGAAAATGGATATGACTTTCATTCGTGTTTACTTGTTTGGACACATATTTCAGTTACACATTATTATCTTGAAGACGTACATTAAATATAAAGAAAAGTTGCAAAAACTGCACTGTTCAGTACCACGTATTTCTCTTGTAGTTACGCTGGTTGAGTTTTTGGCTAAAGATGTACAGGATCGATATAGGTTACTGAATTGGATCATTCAAAATGAAGCAAAATGGACCATGAATCAGATCAGCAACTACAAATGATGATATAAATAAAATTGTTGTTAAAATAAACCGTTACACCTCTACTATTATGTCTGTAATCCACAGGAACTCAGCAGAATCCTGAATATGTTTTTGTGAATGAAATAATGAACTGGTCCAGCGCTCAGAGATACTGCAGACAGAACTTCACAGACCTGGCCACTGTGAGGAACGACACAGACTGGCAGAAGATTTATACTGTGATGCCTACTAATCAGTACCTATGGATCGGTCTTCATAGAGATTCAAACATTTCCTGGCCTGATGGGAGCAACTTCTCTTTCTACAAAAAAAAAACAAGTTTTTATATTCAGCCTGGTGTAATCAGTGCCACATGTGGTTCACAATACTGGGAAGACAGAGATTACTGGGAATTTATTCCATGTGAATCCAGATTCCCATTTATCTGCCATGGTTCTAAAGGTGAGTTCAGAATTATATTATTCTAACTGATGGTCCCTTTACACTAATGTGTACATCTCTCATCTTCATTTATATTTTTATTCTAATTATGATTATTTACCTTCTGTTTTCATTCAGTACCCATACAAAAGCGTGTGGTGAAGCTGAGACTGAAGACGGAAAACTCTGCAGAACTGAACGATGCTGCTGTTAAAGCAAATTTGCTGGAAGAGGTGAGTCTGGAATTTCAACAGTTTCAACTCTGGTAGAAACAAAGTTTCTGAAAAATACATTTATGTTCAGCTTCAGAAGAAACTGGAGGAGAACGGAGTGAATGGAGTGAAGGTGAAGTGGAAACAGCAGACTGATGGAAAATTCTTCAACAAGGAGGAGAAAAAGAAGACTGAGCTCTGAAAAATAAACTCTTCATTAATATAAACACTTAATTTTCCTTAAACCTAATGCTATATTTGTGAATTTGAGGATATTTTTAAATATTTATAAGTTTTGAGTCAAACTTGTCATTTTCTTTTTTTGTGTGCTGCAGGTTTCAACAAACTGAATAGTAATGTCATGCAGCTGTGGAGCTTTTCTGGTTTTATGTTAAAGTTACAGTTATTTAAGATTGTACATCAGATGAAAAAGATAAGACAAAGATTGATTGGATGGATGGATGAATGGATGGATGGATGAATGCATGGATGGATGGATGGATGCATGGATGGATGGATGAATGCATGGATGGATGGATGGATGGATGCATGGATGGATGGATATATGGATGCATGGATGGATTTAAGGATGGATGGATGGATGGATGGATGGATGGATGGATGGATGGATGGAT
>CM074505.1:11917448-11931465 GCA_037389245.1 Oryzias sinensis | reverse complement strand
GGATGGATGGATGGATGGATGAATGCATGGATGGATAGATGGATGGATGGATATATGGATGCATGGATGGATTTAAGGATGGATGGATGGATGGATGGATGAATGCATGGATGGATAGATGGATGGATGGATGCATGGATGGATGGATATATGGATGCATGGATGGATTTAAGGATGGATGGATGGATGGATGGATGGATGAATGCATGGATGGATAGATGGATGGATGGATGGATGAATGGATGGATGGATGGATGGATGGATGGATGGATGGATGCATGAATGCATGGATGGATGGATGGATGGATGGATGGATGGATGGATGGATGAATGGATGGATGGATGAATGCATGGATGGAAAGATGGATGGATGGATGGAACGATGGATATATGGATGGATGGATGGATGGATGAATGCATGGATGGTTGGATGGATCACATGTGTTGAAAAGGCTGCTGAGAACAGTTGACCCTTTAACTACCCAACCTACCATTTGGTTAAGCAGAAGGTTAAAGGGATAAGGTGAACCATGGAAAGTGCCTAGAACATGATTTTGGTTCCCACATCTGGGAACTACATTTTTAATGCATTTTGTTTAGATTTTACCTTTTTTGGACTTTGAGTTAAACATTCTCCATAGGATATCCTGCAGTTTTTGCCACAAACTATAAATGCAAAATGTAATAACAAATAAAAAAAGGAAAATCCTGTGATGCCAGTCTCTATTTGTTTTATTTATCAAAATTCACTTCAGCAACTAAGAGACTTTCACAAATTGAAATTTACACATGTATGATGATATTTTAGACAGAGCCTGACAAATTATGACACATTTTCTATGTTCTTATAGGCACAATAAAAGCGCAGCCTGTGTAAATTATACATAGATAAAACGATGCCTTATGTTTCTTTTTCTGTGGTCCAAATAACTGTTGCAGTGGGCTTATTGAAGACCCTGGTGTTCTGAAAAAACAGGACTTGTGACATTAATGGCCGCAGTGTTTAGCTTTAATGTGCAAAATAATCCCAACGTTTTTGTCAGGATACTCGTAGTTGAGGACACAGGCGCAGACGCAGGGACTCGTAGTCAAATCGTAGTTTTAATATTACTCACGATCGTAACAACAATCCAAAACGATCCCGTGACAGGGACAGGATCAGTGCAGGCTAAATACCCTCCAGGTGATTCAGCAACAGGTGAGACCAATAAGGTAAAGACAGAACAAACGAGCAGAAGAAAACAACCAAACCGGAAGTGTCAAAACAAAACCCAACAACCGCCCTGGCCCAGAACCTGACAGTACCCCACCCTCAAGGAGCGCCCCTGGGCGCACCACCAGGCTTGTCAGGGTGCCGGCGGTGGAAATCCTGCTTCATGTCCCGGTCCAGGACGTAGGAGGCAGGCTCCCAGGACCTCTCCTGAGGACCGTAACCCCGCCAATCCACGAGGTACTGAAGACCCCGCCCCCGACGTCGGACGTCCATCAGGCGACTGATCGTCCAGGTCGGGTGTCCGTCGATGACACGAGGAGGGGGAGGCGGGGGAGTGGTCTGCTGGAGGCTACTCGTGGAGAGGGGCTTGATCTGGGACACATGGAAAACTGGGTGGACACGCATTGTCCGTGGCAAACGCAGCTGGACCGCCACAGGATTGACCACCTTAACCACCTCGAACGGACCGATGAACCGAGGCGACAGCTTCCTTGACTCAGTCCTCAACTTTATATTGGCTGTGGACAAAAGGACAGACTGACCCGGCACGTAGGTGGGAGCTCGTAACCGATGCCGGTCAGCCAGCCGCTTGTTGTTTGCAGATGAGCGTTGAAGGGCAGCACGGGCCTCCCTCCAGATGCGTCTGCATCGGCGGAAGAGGTGTTGGACTGAGGGAACGGCCACCTCCTTCTCCTGCTCGGGGAATAGCGGGGGTTGGTAGCCCAGAGAACATTCAAACGGTGACATGCCTGAAGCAGATGAAGTCAACGAGTTATGGGCATACTCAACCCACGGCAGCAACGAGCTCCAGGAGGTCTGGTGGCGTGAGCAGATGCATCGAAGGGCCACCTCCAGATCCTGATTGGTCCGTTCGGCCTGTCCGTTAGTCTGGGGGTGGAAGCCTGAGGAGAGACTGACTTTGGTGCCAAACGCGGAGCAAAAAGCCTTCCACACCTGCGACACGAACTGCGGACCCCGATCTGAGACCATCTCCATCGGGATGCCATGCAGCCTGAACACGTGGTCCACGACCAGTGCGGCGGTCTCCACGGCAGAGGGCAGCTTCTTTAGGGCTACGAAATGGGCTGCTTTGGAGAACCGATCCACCACCGTCATGACCACGGTCCTGCCTGCCGAGGAGGGCAGACCGGTCACGAAATCCAGGGCGATATGGGACCATGGGCGACTTGGGATAGGCAGGGGATGCAGGAGGCCAGCCGGCGGTTGGTTGCTGACCTTGTTTTGGGCGCAGACCAAACACGCAGCAACATATTCACGTGTGTCTTGTGCCAGACTGGGCCACCAAAACCGGCGACGAAGGAAAGCGACGGTTCTGCGGACCCCAGGGTGGCAGGTAAGACGTGTGGCATGACCCCACTGGAGAACCTGGCTCCGCACAGACCTGGGGACAAAGAGTCTACTAGGCGGTCCTCCACCAGGATCCGGCTCACGGGTGTGAGCCTCCCTAACAGTCCTCTCCAGTTGCCAGATAACAGCACCCAAAACACGGTCAGCTGGGATCACGGTGGTGGGCTCCCGGTCCTCTACAACCGGTTCCTGCTGTCGAGAGAGGGCGTCAGGCTTAACGTTCTTGGAACCAGGGCGGTATGACACCAGAAAATCAAAACGGGTGAAAAACATGGACCACCGCGCTTGCCTAGGATTCAGCCGCTTTGTGGTCCGGATGTACGAAAGATTTTTGTGATCCGTCCAGACCACAAACGGCTGAATCGCCCCCTCTAGCCAGTGGCGCCATTCCTCCAGGGCCAGCTTAATAGCTAGTAGCTCCTTGTCCCCTACGTCATACCTCGCCTCAGCTGGGGTAAGACGCCGAGAAAAGAAGGCGCAGGGGTGGATTTTACCGTCGGCAGCAGAGCGCTGGGACAACACAGCCCCTACCCCTGTGTCGGAGGCGTCTACTTCAACTATGAACTGACCGGAGGGGTCGGGTTGGATCAAAACTGGCGCAGTGGAAAACAAGGACTTCAAACGTTGAAAAGCAGCATCGGCAGCATCTGTCCACTGAAAAGGCACGGAGAGGGAGGTAAGACCCGTCAGAGGTGAGGCGACAGAACTGTAATTACGAATGAATCTACGTAAGAAATTAGCAAAACCCAAAAAACGTTGAAGCTGCTTCCGGTTAGTGGGAACCGGCCACTCCACGACTGCGCTCACCTTGGCCGGATCAGGTCGCACCTCCCCCTCTGCAATGACAAACCCCAAAAAGGAAACACAAGAGGAGTGGAAATCACACTTCTCGGACTTAACATACAGTTTATTCTCCAACAACCGTTGGAGGACCAGCCGAACATGCCGCCGATGTTCGTCCGGGTTCCGCGAAAAAATAAGAATGTCGTCTAGATAAACAAACACAAAATGATGAAGAAAATCGCGGAGCACATCATTTATCATGCCCTGGAACACAGCCGGGGCGTTAGACAGACCAAAAGGCATCACCAAATACTCGTAGTGACCCAGCGGGGTGTTGAATGCGGTCTTCCACTCATCACCCTGCCTTATACGCACCAGGTGGTAGGCGTTCCGCAAGTCCAACTTGGTGAAAATCCTAGCCTCCTGCAGGGATTCGAACGCCGAGTTCATCAGGGGAAGAGGATAATGATTTTTAACCGTAATAGCGTTCAGCCCCCTATAGTCAATACATGGCCGCAAGGAGCCGTCCTTCTTGCCCACAAAGAAAAACCCCGCTCCCAGGGGGGAAGAGGAGGGTCTGATGAGACCCGCCTTCAACGACTCCGCCACGTACTGTTCCATGGTCTCCCTCTCAGGCCTCGATAGATTGAACAGTCGGCCCTTAGGCAGAGGGGCGCTGGCCCGCAGTTCAATGGCGCAGTCATAGGGCCTGTGCGGCGGCAAGGAGAGAGCCTGGCATTTAGAAAACACCTCCCCTAAGTCATGGTACTCCGGTGGAACAGCGGAGAGGTCAGGTGAGGGCGGCTGCCCAACTGGGGCAGCGGGATCAACCCCTGGACGTCGAGCCGAGCGCAAACAGGTCTTATGGCAGTAAGTACTCCAACCGACAACGCGACTAGTGGCCCAGTCCACTACTGGATTGTGAGTAGATAACCAGGGGAATCCCAACACAACGGGGTTATGGGGGGAGTCAAAAATAAAGAAACGAGTCAACTCATGGTGGTTGCCGGAAATAATAAGGTGAACGGGCTTCGTTACCTGAGTGATAGTGGCAACAGAAGCACCATTCAGGGAGACCACCTGCAAGGGACGGGGCAACGTCTCGGTCAGGAACCCAGCCTGTTTTGCCAGCTCGGCGTCCAGGAGGTTCTGCTCAGAACCAGAATCCAATAAGGCCCGAATAGGAATCTCCCCAGTCCGAAACAGAAGAAGCCCTTCTAACAAACAGGTTCTGGCATCAGAACCGGTGGGCGCCAAACCTCCGCTCGTCAACGTGCCCACACTTAATGACGAGCGGTGGCTTTTGGGCAGTCCTTGCAGAAATGACCCCGCTTGCCGCAGTAAAGGCACTCACCAGCCGTCATCCGCCGCTTCCGCTCGGAGGAAGAGAGGAGACCACGGCCCAAACACATAGGCTCCTCCAACGGAAGTGCGGGGTTTTCTATGGGAACAGAAAAAATGTCAGAAAGATGTGGAGCCGGATCGCCACCACCTCCCCCTGGAGAGGATGAATCGGAGCGGCGCTCCCGCCGACGGTCCTGCAGCCGGTTATCGATCCGGATTGCCAGGGCGATGAGTCCCTCTAAAGTGGCGGGCAGATCCAGCGGAGCGAGATGGTCCTTCAGCTCCCCCGACAGGCCCTCCAGGAAAGCGTCAATAAGCGCCGATGGATTCCATGCGCTCTCGGCCGCGAGAGTCCGGAAGTCAATGGCGTAATCCGCCACTCGGCGCCTCCCCTGGCGCAGCCGCATCAATGCCCGGGCAGCCTCCCTACCCGGCCTCGTATGTTGGAACACCTGGGTGAACGCCTCCAGGAAAGCCGGGAGAGAAGCGCAGGAGGCGGACCCGCGCTGCCACTCCGCCGTGGCCCAAGCGGCGGCTCTGTCGGTAAGATGTGAAACGATAAATGCCACCTTTGCGCGATCCGTGGGATAGGCGGCCGCTTGCAGCTCGAAGTGCAGCTCGCACTGGGTGATGAACGCCCGACAGTCCCCCGACGCACCGGAGAACCTCTCCGGTCGAGCCAGCGGAACCGTAGGAGCGAAGGATGTCTGGCTAGCAGCCATCGGGGCGGATGCGGAGGAGGACGGCTGCACCGGCGACGGCTGCTGGAGCTGTTGCGCCAGCTGATCGATGCGACCCCCTATCGCAATCAGCTGCTGCTCCTGGCGGTTGGCCATCTCCAGCATACCCCTCCGTAAGTAGTTCATCTGCTCCTCCTGCTGGCGGAGCACTCTCTCCTGGTTGGAGAACTCTGAACGCGAACTGTCCGCGTCTGCTGGGTCCATGGTGACGGGATCGTAATGTCAGGATACTCGTAGTTGAGGACACAGGCGCAGACGCAGGGACTCGTAGTCAAATCGTAGTTTTAATATTACTCACGATCGTAACAACAATCCAAAACGATCCCGTGACAGGGACAGGATCAGTGCAGGCTAAATACCCTCCAGGTGATTCAGCAACAGGTGAGACCAATAAGGTAAAGACAGAACAAACGAGCAGAAGAAAACAACCAAACCGGAAGTGTCAAAACAAAACCCAACAACCGCCCTGGCCCAGAACCTGACAGTTTTCCTTCATCTCAACAGCTTTGCTATAACAACATGGTGTGTCTATATGTGTTCAATACATATCATTAGAGGTCAGTTAACAGTTTCAGTGGTGAATCTAAGGTGCTGTAGAAAGTTATTGCTATGTCAGTCAGACAACTCATGCAGTAGAAAAAGCTTTATTTGTTGGAATGTAAGAGACAGAGACTGGTTATTTTCCAAATACCTCTGTGGCAGTGAAAGATGATCCTTAGTGCGTTTGCCTGACACACTGATCCATTTCTTCACTTTCTTGCATATGATGCAGAGTAGAACCGTATCAGAGGAAACAGGTTAACCTGTTCCTGACTTGAATTTTTCCTGGGAGTTTCAGTTGTTGATCCTGAGGTGCTTAACACAGGCTTACTTCTTTATGCTCCATGGACACCTGGATGTTGTTTTTTATGTTCCTCAAATGAATCCAGCATCTTCACGAACATTCTTGAAGTCTGTTGTGATGCAGTGTTGGTATATTTCAATAATTGTCTTGGACTTACCACTCAAACAAAGGCACTGTTCAATGCAGTTTTATGAATTCTTTCCATATTTTGGGCATAAAATCCTCTTTTTTTCTCCTTCTGTAGTCACTATGTACATGTAAAACTTTTATACCGCTTTTTTACATTTTAAGGAGTCTTTACCTCCTCTGAAGAGCTTGTTCTGTTTGCTGCCATCTTGGAAATTGACGCCTCCTATTACATCTGGGGGGTATTCCAGGAAGCATGTTTAAACTACCCTGAGTTTAACCCTGAACTCTGGCTGAAATCCGCCTGAACTTGCTTACTCTGGGTATGTCGGTTCCAAAAGACCGGATATGAGTTGGCGTAATTACGCTAGACTTGGTAACCCTGGGTTAATCCATGTGCACGTCAAGTTCATAAGACATTCTCAATGGATCCCCGATTTCCGGAGTCACCATAGAAACGTGTGGAGAAAAAAAAGAGAGCGCTATACTTCAGTGAGACGACATCACAGATTAATGATGGCGTATGGAGATTATAAAACCATCAAAAAAGTAATACGGCTGCATCATCAAAAGAAAGAGTTTGTGCTTGTAGTAGAAGAACAGACTAAGTAAACACACAAGTTTCTATCTTATTTCCATTTTCATGTGACACATATATATATAACTTATCCAAAAAGTAATTGAGTTTAATTTATTCAACCTAATTTCTTACGTCTATAAAACTCAACAAATATTAATACAACTCAAATTAATTCAATTAATCTTTTTTCCATCGTAATGAATTATAATTCTTGAACTCTCATATCTCTCAAGTTTGAGCAGGCAGATATACTAATTTTTAAAACAATAAAAAGAACTAAACAGCATGCACCGAGCATTTGCATTCATTTAGGAATTTTCCGACATTATAATTTTCATATTTCTGTAGGGGTGCTATCTAAACACATCATTGTCTCCTTCACTCTCACTCATGGTGCAGAGACTTAAGCATAGTAGGACAAAATAACTCAGCAAAACACGGCAAAACACAGTAACACAGATAAACAACTAAACACATTTGGTCAAAAACCCACACTTAAACCCAAATCCGTCCAGACAGGCAAAGGGAATGGTATCCTACAATCCCTAGGGGTGCCGATCTAATAGCAGCACCAAAGTTACACCTACTTACTTGAATTAATTTGAATGAAAGTAAAATAAATGTCTGATAACTACGTGTCATTTTTAAACTGACTAAACAAAAAAAATATTTTTAATGATTTTAACTGAAGCAAATTATTAAGTTAGATCAACGATGTTAAAAAGTTTATTTTTCCAACAACAACACATGGAGAAATGTTTTCACTCTTTAAAGGTTTTTAGTTCCTTAATGTCAGAGCGGGATGACAATACAGCCTCACAGCCTCAGTGGAGAAAGAATAAAGTCTATCTCTCCTTGTGAATCTCTGGGCAGTAGTTTATGGACAGAGTAAAAATTGTTTTCATGAGTTAGGCCTCTGTTGAGATGTTTTCACATCAAATCAAATCAAACTTTGTTTATAAAATAGCGCTTATCATGCATTTGTGCAGCTCGAAGCGCTTTAACATTAAAAACAGAAAACACTTAACATTACAGTAAAAACCCAACCCACCCTTCACCCTTCCCACTCCCCTCCATTAAACACATGACCCATGACAATGAATATTGACTATGCAAGTTTGAATAAATAAATAAATAAATAAATAAATAATGAACTAACTAACTAACTAACTAACTAACTAACTAACTAACTAACTAACTAACTAACTAACTAACTAACTAACTAACTAACTAACNAAACAAACAAACAAACAAACAAACAAACAAACAAACAAACAAACAAACAAACAAACAAACAAACAAACAAACAAACAAACAAACAAGCAAGCAAGCAAGCAAGCAAGCAAGCAAGCAAGCAAGCAAGCAAGCAAGCAAGGCTTGGCTCTGCTGTGAGGAAACGGTATTTGGGAATCTCTTCATACCAGGAGCCAGCGCCAACACAAACTGGGACAACGCTGGGGCCCACTTCACAGCCGTAAAGCTGCAAAATTAAACCCCAGCCGCCCCAGCAAGGGCAAGAACTGCAGGAACAGCCACCGGGCAAGCCGGCAAGCCCCAAGAAAAGATCCCCACAAGAAACACTGGGGCTAAAATCATGATAAAATACTAAAATTATAAGATTTATATAAAAAAACAACAACATAAAACTGAGAATAAGATGAATAAAATTAAATTAAATACATAAAATAGCCTATAATAAAACTAATAGAGTAAATTAGCAGTTAAAATCAACTAAAAGCTAAATTATAAAGGTGGGTCTTGAGCCTCTTCTTAAAAACCTCTACAGTCTCTGCGGCCCTGAGGCTCTCCGGCAGGCTGTTCCACAGGCGAGGACCATGATGGCAGAACGAAGCCTCACCATACGTTTTGGTCCTCACCTTAGGGACAACTAAGAGGCCAGCACCAAAGGACCTCAGGGTCCGCGAGGGCTCATATTTTAAAAGAATATCATTCAAATAAGAAGGCCCAAGACCATAAAAACACTTATAAACCATTAAAAGAACTTTAAAATCAATCCTGAAACGCACAGGGAGCCAATGCAGCGATTTTAAAACCGGTGTAATGTGTTCCCGCCCCCTGGTCCTCGTCAGAACTCGTGCCGCTGAGTTCTGCAATAGCTGTAGATTTGAAATAGACTTTTTGGGTAAACCAGAGAGCAGGGCATTACAGTAATCTAAACGACTGAAAATAAAAGCATGCATTAGTACCTCTGTGCTGGCAAGAGAGAGGAACGGGCGGACTCTGGCAATGTTTTTAAGATGATAAAATCCTGCCTTAACGACATTTTTAATGTGTGGGATAAAGTCTAGCTCAGAGTCAAAAAGAACGCCCAGGTTTCTCACACATGGAGAAGGTTTAAAATTATGAAGATGTGGTAAAATCATCTCTCTCTTGTCTTCAGGACCAATGATTAATACTTCAGTTTTGTCCTGGTTGAGCTGTAAGAAGTTTTCTGCCATCCATGACTTAATATCTAAAATGCAGTTTAAAAGAGTGTTGACAGGTTCAAGGTCATCAGGAGACACGGCGATGTAAAGCTGTGTATCATCAGCATAGCTGTGAAAGTCAACGCCATGTCTCCTGATGACCTCCCCAAGAGGCAACATATACAAATTAAAAAGTATTGGTCCTAAAATCGACCCTTGGGGAACCCCACAACTTATTTCATGGATTCTTAAAGAGCACGCATCCATACTCACATAAAAGTGTCGATCTGTAAGGTAAGAGTAAAACCACTTAAGAACATTTCCAGAGAGGCCCACCAGACTCCTAAGTCTGTTTAATAAAATCTGGTGATCTACTGTATCAAAAGCGGCACTAGCTGCAAGTGAAATACATTTAACTTACCTGGACATGTCACTTATTTCAGTAGCAGAAAAATTCAAATATCTTGGTTTGTGGCTTGACTCCTCTCTCTCTTTTAGTGCTCATATACATCCATTGTCCACAAAATTTCGTATCGTTTAAAATTACTTTATCTATCAATCAATTGTTTTAGTCTCTCAGTCAGGAAGAAAATCATCTCACAACTGATTATCCCGACTTTAGATTATGGTGACATCATTTATCAAAACACTACTCTCACTAACCACCACCGACCACTGAACGTTATTTATAACAGCTTGTGTCGGTTTATTCTTCGTTGTCCATTTAGAACTCACCACTGTCTTATGTTTCAGCAACTGTCCTGGCTTCCCCTATCCTCTCGACGTCAATTTCACTGGGTATTGTTCATTTTCAAATGCATTAACCTTAGCTATCCAGACTATCTCAAACAATATTTAACTCCTTTTCAGTGTTCTTATAATTTACGTCATGCAGATCAAATTTTTTTTGCTGTTCCAAGAGTTAAAAAACAAATTGGAAAATATTCATTTAATTATAAGGCTCCCTCCGACTGGAACAATCTTCCTCTATCCATTCGCTCTTTAACCTCATTCTTTGCATTTAAAAATGCCTGTTTAGTTCATCTTCAACACTCATGTAACTGTTTTTGATTTAATTTGATTTCTTTTCTGCCTTTTATTCATTATTTTATTTCCTTACCTTAAATTAATTATTAATTACTAGTAGGTGCATTAAATGCCTATGTTTGTGTGTGTGTGTGTGGGTGTGTGCCTGTTTGTTGTCTTGTAAATTTTAAGTTCTTTTTGGCTTGTTTTGATATATGTAAAACTCAGCTGTATCTGTCGGTTATTTATTTGCTTGTTTTGTTGTATTTTGAGGACCCCCTCGAAAACGAGATGATACATCTCAAGGGGCTTATCCTCTAAACAAATAAATTGAAATTGAATCCAGTAGCACCAGAACAGAAAGTTTCTGTGAGTCATAGTTTAATCTAAGATCATTAACGATCTTTAAAAGAGCTGTCTCTGTACTATGGTTTTTCCTAAAACCAGACTGATATTTTTCTAAAATTTTGGGGGCATTTAAAAACTCATGCAGTTGAGTAGCGACACTTTTTTCTATAATTTTACTTAAAAATGGTAAGTTGGATACGGGTCTATAGTTATCCAGATTTTTTGGATCTAATTGACTCTTCTTCAGAAGGGGCCTCACCACCGCCGTCTTACAGACAGAGGGGAAGACCCCCGTCTGAAGAGAGCAGTTAACTATGTTTAAAAGCTCTGACTCAAAGAATCCATAAAATGTTTTAAAAAGTGAAGTGGGAATGGGATCTAAAAGGCAGGTTGTAATGTTTACTTGCGATACAACTCGATCAAGCATCTCCGCATCAAACCAGGACAAAACTCCCCAGTGTTTCTTCTGGTAAAAACAATGCTAGAGGTCTGTTAAGATCAGTGTTTTGCATAGATGAAATGTTTGATCTTATAGCATTGATTTTACCCATGAAGTGTCTGAAAAGTCCTCACATGCAGCATTAGATGATGGCATGGAGGACTTGTTCACAGCCAAGCCGTCCACACCAAGTTCACATGTCAAAGGTGTGGACGGTTCCCTCTGGTCAACTTTACCCTCAGCTGGATAAAGGCAGCTTTCATCAAATACAAAGAAAATGTTGAGCTTATTTGGTTCAACAAACTTGTGCAAGAAGACATTCTCCATTAAGAACTTTAACAAGTTTTTTTTTCAAATGTTTTGTTTTGTGAAATTGAAAACATTTTCCTTAAATCTAAATGTTTTCTGTAACAGCAGAGGTTTTAGTGATGATCTCCTGAACTATTCTAATGCAGCTTCATGTTAGGACCTTCATGCTTCCAGATCTTCATTTGTTCATTTATGACTCCAGTAAATATTTGTTAACTTTTTTTTTAGCTTTCTGATGGTTAATCCTAAAACAACGAACACTCACAAGTTCAGAAAAGATCCACAGTTGCAGAGGCTGTGGAGAGAATTAAACATTTAGGTTATGCAAATTATCCACCTCCGCATGTTATGTGAATGTTAGATGTTTTTGCATGTTTGTTTTGTTAGTTTATCTGAGAAATCATCAAAAATATGCAAATCTAGACCATCTTTTCCCAATATTTATTTCCTGAAAGTCATTTTCTCTGTTCAACGACGGATTTTTAGGGCCAGTTTACAAACCCTCTGTTTTTTTTAATTACGACTTTTAAGTAGTAAATTTAGGAGAAACAAAGTCATAGATTGAGTTTTCCATTTATCGGAGCCTAGCTAGGTGATGAAATATGTGAAGCCTTTTGTGAAGCTTTATTTTCGGATTGGTTTAAAAAACAAAGAGATTCTGAACCTTTTGGCCAAAATCAGATTATTGTTTGTGTTCTGGCTTTCGTTTAGTGTCGGTGAAGGGGAGTTTCATATATAAAATAAGGAGCTCAGAGAGGTCCGAACACCAATGCTGAACTAAACAGTGTTACATACGCCCCTCCTCTAGATGAAACGTCCCGTTTCAGCATAAAACAACAAAGATGAAGGAAAATAGTCTGTGATATTAGCAGAGGAACGTTAAAAATGCCAAAAAGTGCTCCTCCTCTGACAGAAGCATCACACAGACTTAGAGATCTTGGTTTCAAGGAGGAAGAAGGGATTCAAGTGGACAGCTGCAGGGACACCGACGTCTTCATCAACGGCTGCAGAGATCCTGCAAACCTCCCATTAATGAATAAAACATTGATAAATCGTAAATCAAACAAATGAGCTTCCAAACATTTTAATGTTATCAATGAGTTTAGTCTGTCTGTTGTGCTGCTGCAGCGATCACTTGCTGCTCTGTATGCTCACTTCCACCTTAATCTTGTAAAATTACGATTTTTTTTCTCGTAAATCTAAGACTTTAAATCTCGTAATTTTCTTTTTCTTTTTTTTTTGGGTGGCTCTGAAACTCCATCGTACTGTTCTAAAGACAAACATGACAAACATGAATGTGAGTGTTTGCTGGATTTACTTTATCACCAACCTGATCATCACGGTTCCTCATCCTGTCCAACGTCAGCTGAACTTTTAACTCGACGCCCTATTAAAGACTCAAGAGTTTTTGAAATATCTGACATTTACTGAGTTTTTTTGTAATAAACTATTTTCTGCTCCTGAGGCTCCGCCCTTTTTGGGTTGTCTGTCATAAACTTTTCGAGTCAAAGAGTGAGCAAAACATGTCATGTAAATCCACTCTATTTAAAAACTCTGTAGTTTCTCTGTACCTGATGTTTTAAACATTTGTGGGTCAATGCAAATCCCTTCAGTGGTTCAAACTCTTTCCCATGAAAAAATCCTCCCAGACCTTCACTGTGTTCAGACCCAGACATCAGTCGTGGAGTTTCCATCCAGAGTCTCCTTCTACAGTCCACTGAAGCATCATGATGGAGAAGATCCTGCTGCTCGTCTTGGTTTCCGCAGGTCAGTGCTTCTTTGTTGAAGTCTGAATATTCATGTAAAGAATGAAGGCGTATTGTCTTCAATAAAACAACAGGGTTTATTGTGCTAATTGTTTGTTATTTTTTTATTTAATTTAAAAGCAAACAACTGCTAACAGGCTGGGCACTAACCTGTTTTGTTCTTCCTACTTTACCCACAAACATTACAGAGCAAAACGTTGGTGGAGTATTAAATATTGACCAATATGAAATGTGTGGGTTTTTGTGGTGACGTAGATTTTCTTCCTGATTTTTTTAATATAATTTCTTCTGTTTTTCTAGACATTTCTTTAAGACTAAAACAGTTGTAGTTTCTAAAGCGAGGAGATAAAGGTGAATCTACAACTTGTGATACTCCAACACGCTGGTCCACTCTTAGAGAAAGAGTAACAATATTAGGGAATTTTGTGGAGTTTGTTTTAACAATAATAAGAACTTGAGACGTTTTAGGGTTTATTTTTTCATGATATATTGAGAAATTGATATTTTTTGTCTGGGACGTTCTCGTGTAGTTTTTTACACTTTTGCAGCTTAATATTAATATGTATATATTTATTTAACACAAATGTCATTTTTAATAATAATTTCAATAGTTTTAATATTTTAATAACAAATTTAATAATAATATTAATAATATAATTTTAATAACAGTTTTAATAACAATTTTTAATAATTTGATATGAATGT
>CM074505.1:11866373-11887937 GCA_037389245.1 Oryzias sinensis | reverse complement strand
ACTCCATGCTGGGATCCAGAGATGTTTTCTTTAACATAGAAACAGACTCCCAACCTTCTGTGGAGCGATCCCCAAAAGTTTCAGGTTGTTGGTGAAGATGTGGTGGATGAAGGAAAAGGAGAGGCAGGAAATGTTTGGGTTTCAGTTGTTGAGAATTCAGAATTTGTCATATCCAAGAAGAGATGAAGATGACTTGTCTTGTCGTCTGGTGGAAAAAAACGGGACGAGTTATTGTCAGTATAAAAATGATAAGAAAAAACCATGTGAGGGAATGACAGAGCTGAGAGATGAGGAATACTGGAGACAGAAAGGGGCCAAGAACAGCACCCTGTGGAACATCAGATGAGAAGGCATTGATAACTATAATTCTCTTTCTGCTAGTTTAAAAAGTTTGTTCAAATAAGCACAAGAACTGTACCAGGAACACTTGTTCACTGTGCACAGACGTAAGACATTCACTTCATAAAAGGCGGCAGAAAGACCCTTAGTTGTAGGAGTTTAGAGGAAAGTCCTGTTCAAAAACTAGACTTTGAACCTGCCTGACATACAGATGGGTCTTATCCCAAAAAAGCACAGGCACTCAGGCAGCATCTTTAAATAAATCTAGCACCGAGAACGTGAATCTTCTGTCCAGGATGAGTGATTTAGCTTATTTTATTGAATGTCTTTTTTTTAAATAACTTTTTCGCTATATCAATGCAGACATTAAATTTGTGTTGTTTTTGTGTGTCTTTCCTTTGGAATGGTGAACATCTACATGTGATGCTACTTTAGCTGCTGTTTTCATTTAAACTGATTCTCCAAGTCTTAACAATCAACATTTTTTCTTGATCAAATCGAAACTGTAATTGGATTTTGGAAGCACATAAAACATGTATTTTTCAATATTTTTAAATGTAATAAATCCATTTGAAGCTTTATATTCAAATATTTCAGCTGTTCGAATAAATATCACTTATGTTTCATACTGTTGTTGTCTAATGAATTAGTTATGTAAGTACCTTCATATTGTGCTCCATTTAGTCAATCCAGAAATATGTATCTCCGCTGTTTTAGGAAAACTGGCAGAAGGGTAAATTTAATTTATTTATCATTAAGACACTGATAGAATAGTAAATCTAAATTATGAAAAGAATAAAATATATTTTGCTTGTTCATTCATTCATCTTCTGCCGTCTTATCCCTTTCGGGGTCACGGGGCTGCTGGAGCCTATCCCGGCCACTTGTGGGCGAAGGCAGGAGACATCCTGGACAGTTCGCCAGTCTGCTGCAGGGCCACAATCGCACACTCATTCACACTCACACCTATAGACAATTTAGATTAACCAAGTAACGTATGAAACATGTTTTTGGACGGGGGGAGGAAGCCGGAGATCCTGGAGAGAACACATGCATGCACGGGGAGAACATGCAAACTCCACAAAGAAAGGTCCTCCACTGATGTTCTGTTTCAGGTCCCCCAGCCGGGAGGTGAACCAGTAGCCTTCTTGCTGTGAGGACGCCACCGTGCAGCCCGTACATCTTCCTTGTCTGTTTCTTAGTTTTGATGATTTTCGGATGTTTCAGTCAGTGCTTCCTTTTCCAAGTGTGTACTTTCACCAGACAGCAGTGGATGCAGTTTATTTTTTTAGTATATATATAAACAATTTCTTTTAAACTCTTCTCCCCTAAACTAAAGTATTCTTTTTATCTATTTATTGACAAACATGAAATAATTCAAGTCCTAGAAAAAACACCCCTTGCTTTCTGAAATGTTAAAAGGGGATATGAAACCAATTTTGAGATCAAATTTAAAAAATAAATACAGAATTTTCCGAATTCTAGTTTTTAATCATGTGAACAAAGGTCAGTAAAAAAAACACAGAAAAATAAAGAAAACATCTGAATGAAAAGAACTTTCTGCATACAAGTTTAAACATTCAAACAGAAAAAGTTGTTTGGCTGCATAAAATTCCTCTGCAGTTTAAATTATATAAACATTCAGCAAATTATACACCAAATTTTGGATTCAGAATACATTTAAAATGTCTTTACAAGTTTAAACATAAAATTCAGAAACTTTTTGAAATTATTTCACATTTAATAAAAAGTAAGAATTTTTCAGAGTTCAGTCTTCTTTTTCTTCTACTTGTTGAAGACTTTTCCATCAGTCTGCTGTTTCCACTTCACCTCCACTCCATTCACTCCCTTCTCCTCCAGTTTCTCCTTCAGCTGAGCATAAATGTATTTATTAGAAACTTGAATGCATTTTACCATGGAAGCATTTGTGTCTCATAATTAAAATTAAAATTCAATACCAGAAATTCTTTTTCATTTTCAAAGTGAAGCTGCATTTGTTGACACAAAAATAAAATAAAAAAGCAATCCACCAAACGACTTTTTCTGTTTCTTCTTCCACACCGCTCATTCTGTCACTTTTCATTTTTAGAATAGAGAAAAACACTGTTGTCTTTCACACCAAATTGTTGGTTTCTACTTTTGTTTCATATGCGACCGACGCATCAGAACTCTGCTCTGCTGCGCCTCGAGGATGAGAAGACTCCTCGCAGCATCTTTTTTTGTCTCATCTTTAAGCCAGTTTGGAAAGCAACGTGACTGCAGTAATGGGGGCATGTTTGGACTGACCGATCCTCAAATCTGCCCTAGCATGCGTGCGCGTATGTGCCAATTACTCAATTTTTTATTTTCATTTAATCAAGAGACAAATGTCAAAGCCTCCTGTCAGAGATGTGGGAATGAAATGAGATGTTTAAATTATTTAGCAGCAAATGTTTGAGACATTGTGGCAATAAAAAAAGTCAAAGAAATTCAAGCAAGTATAATCTGAATGTAAAATAAAGCATCTGTTTTCTCACACTAGATGCCATCTAGTGCAACTATAGCTGTTGTCTCCAGATCAAAAAAGAAAAAGAAATGCTCCTCTAGTCACAAACGACAGACATTACTTGCTCTTTTGGCTTCTTTTAATAAACATTCTTTAGCTCCAACACGTTACTTCTCGTCTTCAGAACTGACTTTTTACACACACAAGCCCCCTCTAGTGGATAGGAGGGGCAGTGCTGATGAGTTTCTCCAACAATGGTTAAGACACCACAATAGCAAAAGTGTTTAGACGGACAACATCTATGTCATCTATTTACATTTGAACTGACTTAACTAATTGATACTAAAGCACCTACAAAACCTAAGTAACAAGGGTTTCTAAAGTCCAGTAATTCTAATTAATTACCCAAAATGGAACTTTAATTTGATATGTTCCTCCTTTACTGAGAAAAGAAATAACATTCCAGTAATTTGTCACTGTGTAATCCACTACCACCAACACTGGTCCTAGTATAAGAGATTCCTGGTATACAGTTTCCTCACAGCAGAACAGCCATCCATACAATCCTTGTTTTCGTGCCCGTATGCATTGCGTGGGGTTGTGGGGTGTATGTGTGAATAGAGTGAATAGTTTTCACTTTTCCTCTTTTTTACAATTTGCTGTCTGTTTGTTTTTTATTGTAAAGCTTCTTACTTTATCCACAAGTATTACAGAGAAAAACATTGGGGAAGTATTGAATATTGATCAGTATGATTATTATGTTATTTTTCCTTCACAGTGATGCAGTAAACAAGTTACTGCTGGAGTTTTTCCATAAATAGAATCTGTCTTGATATCCATGTGTATCCACAGATGAAGGTGGGGACCGTCAATAAAGTACACAAGAACGTCCCAGACAAACAATATCAATTTCTCAATATATCATGAAAAAATAAAAACACTAAAACATCTCAAGTCCTCATTATTGTTAAAACAAACTGGAGTAACACAGTTGTAGATTCACCCTTATCTCCTCACTTTAGAACTACAACTGTTCTAGTTTTAAAGAAATGTCTAGAACAACAGAAGAAATTATATTCAAAAATCAGGAAAAAAATCTACGTCACCACAAAAACCCAAATATTTCATATTGGTCAATATTTAATACTCCCCCAACGTTTTGCTCTGTAATGTTTGTGGGTAAAGTAAGTAGGAAGAACAAAACAGGTTAGAGACCAGCCTGTTAGCAGTTGTTTGCTTTTGAAATACATTAAATAAATGACACAAAAACCCCTGTTGTTCTATTGAAGACAATACGCCTTCATTCTTTGAATATTGAGACTTCAACAAAGAAGCACTGACCTGAGAAAACCAAGACGAGCAGCTGGATCTTCTCCATCATGATGCTTCAGTGGACTGTAGAAGGAGACTCTGGATGGAAAAGCCACGACTGATGTCTGGGTCTGAACACAGTGAAGGTCTGGGAGGATTTTTTCATAGAAAAGAGTTTGAACCACTGAAGGGATTTGCATTGACCCACAAATGTTTTCAACATCAGGTACAGAGAAACTACTGAGTTTTTAAATAGAGTGGATTTACATGACAGGTTTTGCTCACTCTTTGACTCGAAAGCTTTATGACACACAACCCAAAAAAGGCGAAGCCTCAGGAGCAGAAAAGACTTTATTAGAAAAAAATTCAGTAAATGGCAGATATTTTAAAGATTTTAGTCTCTTGAGTCTTTAACACGGGGTAGAGTTGAAAGTTCAGCTGATGTCGGATAGGACGAGGAACTGTGATGATCAGGTTGGTGGTAAAGTAAATCCAGCAAGCAATCCAGATCTGTAAACGAAGGTCAGAAAACCAGGGATGTTCTGCTTGGACCCTCTGCTCGACTCAGATTCAAGTTTATGAACCAGATGTCCGGTAGCACTGTTAAAGCTGCTAGTGTACATCTTCAGAGGATGCCAAAAGTTACATGACCACACAAACAATGCCTCATCACGTCAGGTACATGTGGAGCAGTTCACTGGAACTTTGAAGGAGAACATTTACAACATGGCAACACCACTATATTAGACCCTCGATTCAAAATAATAGAGTTTAGAGTAAAAGATGCCGTTCCATTGGTCAACGCAGAAGGCAATTGAAGATTAACTGTTAACGCCATCGGTACGTCTTCTTGTTTTCGAAAGCAGTCCCAACAATATTCAGTAAAATACAATAAAATGTTAAAAATAAACAAAGGGCAGGTAGCTGTAAAATCCTTTTCTGAATAGAAATGTTTTCAAAACCTTTTCAGCGGACGACCTTAATCACTTCTTCACCTGCTTCAACACCTCAAGGCCAATAACACGCTTTAGTTTCCTCTCCAGCCCTCAACCCTTCACTCTCCAAGAACAGCAGGTGAGGAGAGAAGTGAAGGCTGTGAACGCCTGGAAGGCTGCTGGGCCAGACGGTGCAGATCAGCGGACTGAGGTACTGACAAGATCAACACCTCCTTTGCATGGGCTGCTGTCCCACCCTCCTTAATAGGACCCATCACCATCCCAGTCCCAAAGAACACAGTTTTTAAGGATCGTAATGACTACAGAACAGTGACACTGACATCTGTGGTGATGAAGTGCTTTGAAAGACGTGTTCTTCAGCTTTTCCTCCACCCTGTTACTGAACACTGGCGGTGAAACGTGTTTTACCTTTTAAAACCAAGTCCAATGACAGCCCGTAACCCTTGTGCTAGACACTTTAACGTTGGGAGTTGGGTCATCTAGACCCACTAGACTAGACAGTGTGCTGAACCTTTTTTCTTCAATGATTTGTGATCTTCACTGGTGTCCATGGATTACATGAAATCTTTCCACCTTTATCCACCTTTGTCATGGTAGGGAGAACACGTCAATGCCAGGGAGGGGTCATCTAAGATAGCACAAGGGTTAAACATTCTACTATGATGGAATCAACCTGGATGAGTGAGAGTCCTAATGGACATATTTCAAAGTACTGTGCAAACTGGGTGTATTTTAGCGGTGGTTTCTACTAATGGTGATGTTGTATTTATAAGTATATATTCAAAAATAACAAATTAATTGGGAAACATCATTGTGTTGTGTTGGTGTTGGAGCACAGTTAAGAAAGAAGGAGATCCCTGATTATTTTTTAGTAAGTACTCTCATTTTATGCTGAGCATTACAGCACCTCCTACTGGTGCTGAAGTGAATTTTGATAAATAAAACAAATAACCATACAACTGTCTTTTTTTGCCATATTATATTTTGCATTTGTAGCTTGTGACAAAAACCTGCAGGATATCTTATGTAGAACTTTTAACCAAGAGCCCAGAAAGGTAAATTCTAAACAGAAATGATTTAAAAATGTAGTCCCTAATCTCTGTCTTATCCTTTTTATCTATCTGAAAACGTAAACATCTCAAATAACTGTAACTTTAACTTGTAAGAAGAAAAGCTACACAGCTGTATAACATTAATATTCAGTTTGTTAAAACCGGCAACAAACAAAAAATGAAAATGAAACTTTTGACTCAAAACTTAGAACTAATTCAAAAATATCATCAAATTCACAAATATTGCATTAGGTTTAAGGAAAATTAAGTGTTTATTTTAATGAAGGGTTTATTTTTCAGAGTTCAGTCTTCTTTTTCTTCTCCTTGTTGAAGACTTTTCCATCAGTCTGCTGTTTCCACTTCACCTTCACTCCACTCACTCCGTTCTCCTCCAGTTTCTTCTGAAGCTGAGCATAAATATATTTTTCAGAAATTTTCTTTGTTTCTACCAGAGTTGAAACTGTTGAAATTCCAGACTCACCTCTTCCAGCAACTTTGCTTTAACAGCAGCATCGTTCAGATCTTCAGAGTTTTCCGTCTTCAGTCTCAGCTTCACCACACGCTTTTGTATGGGTACTGAATGAAAACAGAAGGTAAAGAATCATAAATTAGAAGGAAAATATGCATAAAGATTAGAGATGTACACATTAGTGTAAAGATAATCTCATTCAGAAGAATGTAATGCTGAACTCACCTTTAGAACCATGGCAGATAAATGGGTATCTGTTTTCACAATGAATAAATTCCCAGTAATCTCTGTCTTGCCCATATTGTAAACCACATGTGGCACTGACTACACCAGGCTGAATATAAAAATTTACATTTTTTGGGTAGAAAGAGAAGTTGCCCCCATCAGACCAGGAAATGTTTGAATTTCTATAAAGACCAATCCATAGGTTCTGATTAATAGGCACCACAGTATAAATCCTCTGCCAGTCTGTGTCGTTCCTCACTGTGGCCAGGTCTGTGAAGTTCTGTCTGCAGTGTCTCTGAGCGCTGGACCAGTTCATTCTTTCATTCACAAAAACATATTCAGGATTATGCAGGGTTCCTGTGGATTACAGACAAAATAGTAGAGGTTTAACGGTTTCTTTTAACAACAATTTGATTCATACTAGAGCCCTGCGCATCCCGCTCCCACCGAATTTCTGACCAATCCCGCCCGCTCCCGCAACGTATGCGTTACACTCCCGCCCGCACCCGCAAAAATCAGAGAATTTATTCCCGCACAGTAATAGAGATGCATTGATTTTGTATCGTCTCCCGTCCCGCAGGAAAAAAACACGTATATGTATTGATATATTATTAAAAAGATTCATGTCCGTTCTCCAGCCTCATCTTTTCATGTATTCCACTTTTGTGTAATCTGCAACTTAATTATTAAATATATTTTCACCATTCCTGTTCGGTTAAAAGTGTGCGTGTGCGCGCGCAGACATACGGCCTGAAGCACTGAACCAGCCGGTACAGACGCAGGTCAAAGTCATTTGAATTTATGGAGGAAAAAAACATTAATGGTTCAACAAAGCTGAAAATCTATGAATGATTTTTTTCCTGACGGAAAAATATTTTTTTTATCTTTACCCTCTTCCAGTTTTTGCTGTTTTGCGCCTCAGTTGGGTCAGATCTGAACACCATGCGTGTCTCATGATTAACGTCGTTTAAGGTTCTTTTCTGCTTTATCAATTGACATTGATTTTAGTGGTAATCTTTATTCCCTGCCAGGAAACCTGCTCCTTCCTGATCCCATCAGTGTTGCCAGATAGAGTCACTGCTCTTTCATCCTTGTGCTGCGCTAGAGCGCCCCGACTATCGATGACCGTATTTTGCGCTCTCTCTGTAGGACACACTGGGAGCGCGGGGAAAATAACTCTCAGCAACAGAGGATGTGAACAGGTAGAGAGGAAAAGCAGGTAAAGAGGCGGGGGAGGGGCTTTGGCTTCAAACTCTGTCAGAGATGGAAACATAACACGGGCGTCAGATTTAGACGCAGCTTTCCCTGCGGGAGTTGAAGCAGAGACTTTCTCTGGGATGATTTTATGAACTCAAACATGGAAACATGATTACCAAGTAGAACTCTTCAAAATACTAAACCTGATCTTTCCGCATTCTTCGTGTTTACCATGCATTGATGCACAAAGACATCGCTCCATGTAGCGATCAGACCATAATTTTAGCTGATAGCTCCGCCCACACACGACCGCGATATCAGGCTTTAAAGAACACAATTTCTAAGAGGCGGGGCGGGGTGTTTCACACCCTCAACAACAGGTTAGATGACAGAGGCCATTGGGCGTCTCTACCTGGTGCTTTCACTGAGCCTCAGTACATAAGAATCCAACAGCCGCTCAGCCTAACGTAGTCCGCTAATATATATTCATGAGATATTCATGGCAGCACTGATCCCGCTGTTTTTTTTTTTTGCTGCCTGCTCCCGTTTGCAGCACAATTCAAACCGCCCAATCCCGCGGGACCCGGCGGGACCCAACCCCAATACAGCCCTCTAATTCATACCATCAATTGTGGTCGCTTATCCGATTCATGGTCCATTTTCGTTCATTTTGAACGATCCAATTCACAAAACTAAATCGATCCAGGACATCTATAGCCAAAAATCCAACCAGTGTGACCAGAGATAAATACCTGGTACTGAACAGTGCAGGTTAAGTTTTTTTTTACATTTATTTTATGTCTTCAAGTCTAATCAAGTGTAAATTAAATATGTGTACAAATAAGTAAACACGAATAAATGTAAAATACATTCACAATTTAGTTTCCTAAAGTTCAGTTCACTGTTGTTTTTCCACATCCAAAGAATCCAAAGGGAACATTAGAACATTCTAGAAAACTGTCTGGTCACATGTCTTTGCTAAATTCAAAGTCTTTCCACACATTGGACTGGAATGATGGACTGATCAGTTTTTGCTGACATCACATGTGTGTTGTCCGCTGTGATGCACTTGGTCATTTTTACGTTATAGTAAAATAAACCTACAAATGTTTTTTGTGAAAGTCTTACCTTTGTTGCACACAAAAGGAAATAATGAACTGCAGTTTGAGTCGGACCAATAGTGATTCTGGTAATTCTGGTTATTCCAGTATGCAATCATACAGATCTGATCACTACGATAGTGAAATGAATCTTGTGAAGTCCCGTAGCTGTAGCTGTTGCCTGTGAAGCTTCCATTGAATCCATCAGACCATCTCCAGCTGATTTCATTGTACAGACCGATCCAAAAGTAATATTTGTAACCAAAAGATGAAGTTGTGTTCATGAGTTGGTCCATTTCATCAGAGTTTTCAATGGTGGCCAGATCTGTGTATTTCTCTCTGCAGTAGGTCTGAGCTTCAGTCCAGTTCAAAGGTTGATTAACAATGTGGTACTGACGGGTGAGGAGGCAGGAGGAGAGGATGAAGATCTCTGTGAGAAAAACACATTTGATTCAGTGACCAACAGTAGAATTTTCTTCCTACTTCATTAGAATCAGACAGAAGGTGATGTTTTTAGTAAACAGTGAAATGGTTATTTCCTGAGTAACAGTAAAATCACACTGGATTATATTATTGTGGACTTGATTCCTGGAGATACAATCTCTCAAAAATAAAACCTCTAAAATGAATGAAGTTTGTAGAACTGTTTTCTTAATATTTTAAAAATCTGGAACATCCAGTCTCAGAGAGACCAAAGAAACAGATTGATACTTGTTTCCTGTCTTCTCTGACACTAAACCATCACAACAGATGATTGAAATATTAAAGTTTCTTTCTGCTGGAAGATTTTTGCTGTTGGACGCAGTTTTTGTTTCTACATTCGCCCAAGTTAATTTTCAGTGTAGAGATTAAAGTACATTTAAGAATTCCTCTACCTAAGCCAAATTTTGAAGTTCCTGTTATAAAATGATAACAATATTAAATTATTAGCCTGACCATTTTCTGACTTACCTGAGGAAACCAAGACGAGCAGCAGGATCTTCTCCATCATGATGCTTCTGTTGACTGTAGAAGGAAACTGGGATGGAAACACCACGGCTGATGTTTGAGTCTGAACACAGTGAAGGTCTGGGAGGATTTTTATATTAAAACATACATAGCAGGAACATACTGTAGAGATTTACATAGTTCCATGAATGTTTTCAAACAAAGTTTCAAATAACCGAATACAAAGAGACTTTTAGTTTACAAATACAGCTGATTTACATGTTGTGTTTTCTCTCCAAAGAGTAGGGGGTTCAAAGGTCAGCAATGTATTCAGGACTTTGTCCATGCAAGCCGAATGTTGTCTGCATAGAAATGATTAGAAATGTGGCTAAATTTAGTTATTCATTTCTCAAGAGGAATCAAATCTGAAATGAATAAAGTATGGCGCAGAACCGAACCCTGAGGAACACCACAAGATATTTTTCTCTTTTCAGAGGTTATTGAACCTATTGTGACATAAAAAGTTCTTCCACTGAGATTTGAGACAAACCAATCTAAAATAGAGCCAGACAGACCATTATCATCTCAAGGGCGTCCAATCATAATGTGGTGACCAAAAGTATCAAATGAAGATTTCATGCCCAGAAGCACAAAGACAATGAACTGGCCAGGATATGCCGCCATGAGCACCTCATTGGAGACTGGTAATAGAGCTGTTTCAGTAGAATGATTTTGCTAGGGGGAGGGGGGTATTTGCTTTAGACAAATGGGGACCTGTCACAAGAATGGACAGACGGTTGGTTACAATTGCAGCAGGTTTTATTATCACAACTATAAGTCCACAAAGCTAACTCAGGGTCAGACAGCCAGCAGTCAATAACTAGCATGGGATGATCAGAGACCTTAAAAGGAGTAGTCATTGTGATCGTCTTCTGCCTTGACCTGATTGGGGTGGACTGGCGGCTGGAACAGGGGTGTCTGGGGTATCCTGGGGTTCTTAAAAGTATTTTGAAGTACAGGTGAGACATTAGTTGAAATCATAAAATCCCCAGTTGCAACAAGTGTCACCCAGAACAAGAGGGCAACCCAAACTTGTCCCAAGCCCAGAGATGGAGAGATCCCAAACAGGTAATCTGTCAGGGGCAGATGGGTCTCTTTTTCCGTATGGGCCTATTGATGAACCTGCCCATTCTGCTTTGGGCTTCAAATTTTCCATTCAGAATTTTATGTCACTTGTGACATGTGTGTGTGTGTGCGTGCGTTCATGCATGTGTGTGTGTGTCCATGGATACAAGCAAAGACAGCCCACACAGCTCTCTGAACTCTCACATTCAGTTTAGTTAGTCCTTCTCTGCTCAAGAGCAGAAGTCTGTGAAAGTTGAGACAGTGGAAAAGATGACTTTAACCAAGCATGAAGTAAAGAATTGAGCACTTCTTAAACATCTCAGTTTGTCTTATTTGTCACATTTATTTATGGACACATTGCATTAAAAGAAACTGGAATGGACTCACTCTGTTAGAAATTGTTTCGGTCCTCAAAGTGCAGACATGGCCCCTCATAGTTTGTGTATTCGTGTTTCTGGGTAGAATTTTTCTGCTTTTATCATAATTTCTATCTGCACCCATGTTTTATTTATTGGAGCTCTAAACGTGTCCAGTTTAGGTTTTGTGAAAAACAGCAATGCCTCCCTCTGTGGAAGCAAACGACTTTGAGGAAATAGAATTGCAAAAACACGGCCCTGATTTGCATGTTTTCCAGAATTATCTTTAAAAACATTTCATCACCTGCACCTTCTGAAACCTCCATAGCCTCTGCAACTTCATGAATTAAATACTCTGTTGTAACTTTAACTGAACTGGTGTACTTTCTGCTAGTTTTTCTCTTAATGTCAGTAAGTTGTTTATTTTTTTTGTTATAAAATGTTCCTCTCAGCAACAGTTTCCAAAAGTAAGGAGGGCTCTTGTCCTAAACTTCCATCCATTTGACTTGACCCACTGTGGCTGCTAGATTGCTGGAGACTGTTCCGGCTACTCTTGGGTGAAGGCAGTGAACAACCTGGACAGGTCACCAGGGTCAAGGTATCAAGCACAGTTTTGGACAAACCTCAAGCCGCAAATTTGATTCACCTCAAAAGAGAGGCGTACATTTACACATGAATAGCATCCAGTGTGTACGTGGCTTAAGTCTTGCAGCCATCTTTACACTTCAATAATGTTTCAATTGGAATATAAGGTAGCGAAAATGTGTTAATATTTAAACTCAATAATATATTTTTTCCAATTTAAAAGATCATGTTCACATAACTTATTGTTTTGTTGTTGTTTTTAGGTAAAAAACATTTAGTTTTGTTGTGTCAACAACACACGTGAAGTTATCACATTTGAATTTAGATGTGAGTAGATATTACTTAATAACCCTTGTGCTAACCTTAAGGGTCCAGATTACATTGACGTGTTATCCCTAGCATGATTCAGGTGAATAAAGGTGGAGAGGATTTCATGTAATCCATGGACACCAGTAAAGATCATAAATCATTGAAGAAAAACACAAGGGTTACGAAATTAGAAAGAAATAGTTACACTTACTCAGAAAGTTAGTCTAGCATACTTGACTTCCTCAATTGGTACAATAATAATATTTGTTTATTTAACTTAAAAAAACATTTCCCAAAACAAAGCAATAAGTGATATGAACTTGAACTTTAAGTTGGGAAACAAATTGATGGATTGAAGTTACTTGAAATAATTACCTAGCTTTAATCAAAATTTTAAGGCAGGTTACAAATTACTTTAGGTTTTCCTTGCAGCACAGCCATTGCTATGACAAACAGAAATAGAAATTATTCCTCTTTGCCGCCACGTACACTGTAAGATTTACCCCACTTAGACAGAGGAGCTCTGTGCATTGTCTCTCAGAGTTCGCATTTACCACCAATCCAGTGCTCAGTTTACACACAGTCTCCAAATCAGAATAAGAATCAGAAATACTTTATTGTTCCCACACGTGGGAAATTTGTTCGTTACCATAACAACTGACAGGAAAAAAGACTAAGAGTAATATAAATAAAAAAACAAGAACAAGGTAAATGTGGTATAATTTAAAGAGCTATTTGCAATTTATTTATTTATTAATTTATCTATTTACAAATCCCACAGATCCTAGCATTCCAGCAAGATTCTTGAACAGATTGGAGTTGTTTCATGTATTAATCAGAAGATTTGGAACCAACCAATAGGAAAGATGACAAAATGGTAAAAGGCCATGCCAACAATGTAACACAATTAAAAAATAACTAAATTACCCAGAAGGCCCCAGTGCCCTCACTGACATTTAAAGTGCAGCAATGGCCAGAACTGGCTTCCATGCTGAGTTTGATGCAGGAAAAACTGAATCTGATAAGTTCGAAGAGTCTGTAGGAAAGTTGAATGTAAAATGGTAAATGGCGTATACTAGTCTGTCTTCCTCGAAGGCTCAAGGGCTTTACTGAAATTTTGAGTCGTTGTGTGAAATGAATGACGCCAGGTGTGTTCATTGTGTTCAAATATTGCTGACTGTGGCAAGCATTGCGCACCAAAAGATTTCATTTGAGAATCACAAACAGAAATATTTTATTGTTAGGAAATGTGTGCGTTACCGTAGTAGCGTTGTAATCATAAAATAAAATAGAATAATATAAAAACAAAATGTAAACAAATAAGGTGGTATAATTTAAAAACCATTTACAAACAGCACAGGCAAAAATGTATAAAAATAATCTATTACCCTGTGAGTTATTGTAAAATGTTATTGTATTTGGTAGTAAGGATTTCTGGTATTGGACAGTTTTTGAGCAGAGCTGTCTCAGCCTCTTAGAGAAGGATCTGGAATGTTTGTCCAGAACAGGGTGCAGAGGAAGGTCCGGGTTGTCCTTGATGGATAAGAGCTTGTTCAGTGACCTCCTCTCCATCACTGCTTCAAATGTTTCCTGTTCACAGCCAAAGACAGAACTCGCCTTCCTGATCAGCATCTTCAGTCTGTTGGTGTCACTGACTGCAATGCTGCTTCCCCAGCAGACCACGGAGGAGAACAAGGTGCTGGCCACCACAGACTGGTAGAAGATCTCCAGCATCTTGCTGCACACATTAAAGGACCTCAGCCTTCTTTAGAAGTAGAGTCTGATGCAGGACTTTTTGTCAGCAGTACTGTTGCTCCTCCAGCTCAGTCTGTTGTCGAAAATGATCAGAGTTCTTTTGCAACTTATGTTTTAGCAAATAAAGTCAGCAGCGGTTCGGTGTTCTTGCTTCTATAAAAGGTTTGTGTCAAACATTTGTGTTTGTGCTGTAAACATGTTTGACATTCAAATATTCAGTAAAGGACTTTCGGGAAACAAATGTTAGAAAAACACGGTCTAGATTTGCATGTTTCTGGAGGTTCCTCTTAGTAACTTAAAATAACATGCAAATGGATTTTCATAGGTGGAGGATTTGCATAACCTTCTTGATTACTGCCCTCTACACCAGTGGTCCCCAACCACCGGGCCGTGGACCGGTACCGGGCGATGAGCCGAGCGAACATGCAATTTCCTTCCCTGACATTAGATGGCGCTTAATGTAAAACAGAAATACTCCTGTACACAAGGTGGCGCTGCGCAACTTTACGCTTCTTAAAGTCGCTTTTCACTCAGAAGAAGAGAGCAAGTATTTATGCGTTTGTCAGAATCAAACAAAGAAAACATGAATATTTCAAGCAGCAGTAGCTCCAACTGCTGCTTGGTTCGAGGATATTTTAGAATGTCCGTCATCATTTCTTCGCGGCAGTGTAGACGCTACTTGGCGTCTATCTTCTTCGCTGGTATGTGTGCTCAGAAAGGCAATTTGATGTTTGAGCGCCCCCAAGTTGTGTTTTACAGTAACTTCAGAAGCTCCAGACACGTGTGCAAAAGCGCCATTCTCATTGGTCGAATAGATTTCGACACGGCGCGTCAAACCAAAAAAACGAACTGGAGGCGTTTTTTAAAAAGTGACGCTTTGACGCATGGCGTTTTTCGCGTCGGTGTGCACACTCACATTGGTGCCCTTTGTTTAGTCACGAGGCGTTAAACGTCGGCGAAATTCATCCCGCTGTGTACAGGCCTTTATCCTTAACAAAAGATGACAAGAAAGCTTAAAGAAAATTAGCACATACGGTATTTACTAATGATAAATGGAGCGACAAAAAGGTGTCTCATTTCCATGGGGGGTGGAACTGAGATGTAATTGTGGAACACTCAGTCGAAGGGAGGAAGAGGATGTGAGGGAGCGAGTGGGGGTAGCAACAGTCAGGAGCTCTGAAAGATATGAAGGGGCGAAGCTGAAGAGGGTTTGAAGGTAAAAAATGAGGACTTTGTAAGTGATCCGGTGAGGTACTGGCAACCAATGAAGCTGCTGTAAGACGGGTGGAACATGGTGAATGGAGGGGTTTGGGTTATTATTCGAGCAGCTGAGTTTTGAACCAGATGAAGCTTCCAGAGTTTTCTTGAAAGAAAGGAGTTACAGTAATCAATACAGAAAGTGATGAGATTCTGGATCAGGATAGCTGTGAAGTGAGGAGTGAAAGAGGGACGTAGATTACGAATATTATAAAGATGGAAGTAAGCAGAGTGGGTGATGTTATTGATGTGGGCAGTGAGGTAGAGATTGGTGTCGAGGATCTTAACCTGAGGGAAGAGAAATATGGAGGAGTTGTCGAAGGAGAGAGAGAAATTGCAGAGTTTACCTAGAGTAGATTTAGTGCCAACAACGAGAAGTTTAGTCTTCCTGCAATTTAATTCAAGAATGTCTGCGGTGAACCAGGATTTGACTTCAAGAAGACAATTGGAGAGGAAAGAGGGAGGAAGAGTGGCGACAGGTTTGGAGGAGATGTAGAGATGGGTGTCATCCACATAGCATTGAAAATGGTTGTTATGTTTTCAAAAAATATGACAAAGTGGGAGAAGTTAAATGATGAAGAGCATCGCCTGTGGTGATGGGAGCCAGAGGGAGAGGTGAATGATTTTACCCGGATGAACTGCAAAAGTGTTTCTTGCATTTGTCATTCTTCGATGTGCACAGATGTCCGTCAAAGGTTTAGGCCGACAGACCTTTACGTCAATTCAGTTTTGAGCTGTTCAAAATTTTTGGTGAGTTGAGAATTACGCAGTTTATGTGTATTTTATATAGTTAATGCATAATTATTATATAAATCTTAAGGAACTGTGTGTAAAATTTGCAAGATGCACATGCAAATTTGTGTCTTACCATGGCCGTTTCACGCAAGTTTAACTTTTCATGCATGTACCACTGATGTATAAGTATTATATCGCATATACAGTGTACATATCATGTTAACATTATGTAATTGACACATACATCACCAATGTATTGCATACAAACAGCGCAATAATTTTGCACGGTTGATACACGTTTAGTGTATTTTGTGGTTTTCACATTGATTTACCTATTCCTTGCATGGTTCATTCGTATTTCTTCTGTGGTTTGAACGTAATACATATTTGGAAGTGAAGCCAAAGGGTCGAGGCCCCATACCCCCCAAAGACAAAACCTTATTGTGAGATAACAACCGAGGACAGGGAAACGCCCCTCCAGAGGGAAGAGTTGAAGTACGGGCTGACGGCTTTTCTACGGGGTGCCACACAGTACAAGAAGTGAAGCTACATTGCACTAGACGGAACCAAACACCAATGTGCAACTTCACCAGATCCACAATCAGAGCAAAAAAAAGGGGCGGAGCAAGCTGGAACGCTTTAGGGGTGTGGTTAGCCTAACTGAGTCGTTCCTTGAAAACGGCTCAAAATGTCAAGTCTTTTCTAGATATTCAAATTCTATGTTCTGATGAGAAAAACGCATCATCTACGCACTAATCTGAAGACGTAAAAATAGAAAAAATATAATAAATAGTAAATGATAGCATTTTTCATGGACTTATAAAAGTACATTTTTGTGTTATTTTACCAAACAGCAGGGTCTGTGACACACATTTGTTTTGTCATTCCACAGCGTCAATTCTGAACCCAAAATATAGATTAACATGAAATATGACATTTTTAGACATTTAAGTTGTTGGATTTTGGTTAAAAACATTATAATAATGATCAAAAACCTCTGGGAATGTTTTTATTTAAGAAAATCTTCTTAGAGGAACTGAGAATGGTATGAAGAGCAAACTCTAGCTGAGCTTTAAACCACATTGGCAGGAGTGTGTCTAACCAAATCCCATTTTTTAGTGGTCTAATGAGGTTTCTTTATCTTTAGTGTTCTGTCTCCACCAGTGTTTTATGTTTTTGTTATTAGTTACATGGGTTTAATTGTTATTTTATCTTATTTGGGACAGTAAGATTTAAAAGTACATGCCTTACGCTGCCATCTAGTGGCCTCATGCGGTACGTAAAGTGGGAAGCTTGTTTTGGGAAAGAGAGGCACGTGCTGCGTGTAAGGGAGTGGTGCGCATGCGTATCAAAGCTCTGTGATGTATTCAGAACACTGTGAGAAGCGATGATCTTTTTACAAAATTAAAAAGTGGCTAAAGAAAAGCAAGTTTGTGGTGTTTTTTGAAGCCCTTTGTGTTTAGCTCGCTGCATAAGCTGAATTAATACAGTTGGCAGAGGGCAGAAGATTTAGAACAAACACCCATCAAACTATAAATAATCCTTTTCATTTTAAATGCAATGGTTCTTTTGAATAAATCTAAATCGTTATGTTGCTAATATGCCAACAATCTCATAATGAACACTCAGACACAAGCTGTTGTGATTTGATAGATTCCTGTCTCTCTGTCGCCCTCTTCAGTTTGTTTTTGTTCTCAGTTCTTTTTCCTGCTGGAGTCTGTTTTTCTCCACAGGTGTGCAGGTTCACTGATGTGTCAGAAGTCCCTGAATCACCTGCATCTCCTCTAACTCTGGAGTCTTTTGCCAGTCCTTAGCTGTCGGGGAGAACATGCAAACTCCACACAGAAAGGTCCATCTGTTTTGAGTCCCCCAGCTGGGACTTGAACCGCTTTCCTGTTGTGAGGCAAGAGTGCTAACCACTGCCCCACCATGCACCCATTCTCCTGGAAAATTGATAAATGAAACTGAATAAAAACTGCTAAAAAAATGTTTAAAATTTAAAAAAGGAGAATCAATGAAAAGAATCACAATTGACTCAATGGAATATAGTTGGGAACAGATTTATAAGAAATGATCAACCATATTTAATAGGACTATAACATATGAGTTTGAAACAATAATCAAATTGACAAACAGAAAGACAAAAACAGGAAGATGAATTCTGAAATTAAAAAGAAACAGAGGTCAATAAAATATGATGCTATTTATTTTCAGAGTAAACTTTGATGAGACTAAATTATAAACATATTCTGTTGGATTCTCTAAACCTATTACAACATGTAAAACTTCCCATTTTAAACTTGTCAGTTTCATAATTCATATTAAAAATGCAAAGGACAATTTTTGAGGAGAATCTGGGAATTTATTGAAGCTAATGTTTAATTTTCTGATTTTGAGAAAGATGTCAGAGAAGCAGGTAGAAGACATGTGAGATGTGTAAACATCTTCAACCACCACCCTGTCAAAATACGAATGTTCTGTAGCTCCGCCCCTCTTTATCCAGTGGGGCAAAAAAGTATTTAAACAATGTAATTTTCTGGATTTTTTTTTTCATTTTGTCTCTCATAGTTGAGGTATATCTATGATGAAATTGACAGGCCCCTCTCATCTTGTTAAGTAGAAGAACTTCAACAATTGGGGCTGACTAAATACTTGTTTGCCCCACTGGAGTTCCTGAACCTGGGAGAACAGCAACTTGTTTTTTAACTGTTCGGTTTACTCTTCCTGCTGTTTTATAAACTGTATAATCTGGGGAAGTCCATGTACGACCTCATAAGCAAGTAAGCGAGTTTTACTAATACGACACTTTCCTCAGAGAAAATCATTAAGTGTTAAAAAAAAGGCTGATAGCCTGATAAAACTGGATAAAACATTAAGTAAAGTAAACATAAAAATAAAACCGCTTCACAACATAAAACCTGCATTAAAAAGGTCTTCAGATTCACTTTGAAAGCCTCAGCTGAGTCAGTGGAACACTGGGACAGAAGCAGAGCGATCCAGAGTTTGGGATCTATATCACTTATGATGCTCCTCAACTTCAAAATCTGAGTGACTAAAAATTCTAACTAACCTTGAGACCTATTTTGTACCTTTTTAGAAAATAGATCTGCAAATGTTGACGTTCTCAAAGTACCTCTTTCAGAAGCTTTTCTTTCACACCAGAGATGTTGAGAATTCCAGGATCTGCCTTGAGTGTCAGCTTCACCACACGCTTCTTTATTGGTGAAAGGAAAACAGAAAATTACTCAAAATGCACACAAATTCAATACAAAAATTAAAAAACTGTGTTAAACTGTATATTATCTGCTTCTGTTGAAATAGCGACTCGTTGCATTTCGGGCAGAAACTCGGCAGAATTGCAGGTTACTCCCCTAGGGCGGGTCAGTTAATTAACCCACCTGCTTAGCGTCCTATTTAAGTCAGGTGTACAATTGTTCATTCTCTCTTACTTTCAGCGCTCATTCTTTGCCCCTCCCTCCTCCCCAGCTTCCAGCTGTGGGCTCCGTTACGGGGGTTGTTACCCGAAAGTGTATGGAAAAAAAAATAATTGTCTCAAGGAATTGAACGGAGCCTTATGCCAAAACGAAGTTGTGAATCAAATTGTGAATGTCAACCTAAAGATGTTGTGAAATAAATATTCTTCTGCAAGAGTTGTCTGACTGAAATGGCTGTGCAATTACCGGTACATAACTGGTAGGACTCAATTTGTTTCACCAAATGGATTTTACTCTGAAAGAAATGTACAGAATTTTGGAGTTCCCCAAGGATGCATTCTAGGACAGTGGTCCCCAGCCTTTTTGTAACTGGACCGGTACAACGCAAGGCACGTTTACCGCGGACCGGTGGGGGGGGGTTGAGGTGCAACGCAAGGTGTGTATCACGTGATGTTTGGTCTCGCGACTTTGATGTGCGTTAAGTATGACGGATGTAACAGAGAGAATCTGGTCACTTTTCAAAATAAACGTTTTTTTCGAAAACAAACAATAAAATGGAAACTATTTTTTCTTTCTGTGCGTCCGGTGCGAAAATTTCCCGCGGCCTGGTACCGGTCCGCGGCCCAGTGGTTGGGGACCACTGTTCTAGGAGGACATATGTTGATTTTGATTTCACTGTACAGACCGATCCAGAAGTCGAAACTGCAACCAGCGGTGCTCATAAGTAGAGCCATTTCTTCAGAGTTTTCAATGGTGGCCAGATCTGTATATTTCTGTCTGCAGTAGGTTTGAGCTTCAGCCTGTGTGCTCCAGCACTGTTTCTGAACTGCATCTACTCAAGCAATCTTATCGTTATGGGTTAATGCTTTTCTATCATCCGTGGTCTTACATGTTTGTTTGTTTTTTGTCACAAGTAGGTCTGTGTCACTGCAATGGACCTGTACATGATAACACATCTTATATTAAGGCTCCTGGAAAGGTTCATTGGAGCAATTTTTTTGTGTTGTTAGTTTCTGAAATGTTCTTTTCATAAAGTTTCAGTTTTTGAATGTGCGCTAGGTAGACATATGTGAACCTTAGCATTTCCTGCAATACTCTTCAATTTTTTTTTTACAAAAAAAAACAATATGGCTCAAGTTTTCAACAGTCTTGAATACTTTACCCCACAAGAGCTTCCCCAGTCGTTCACCTGATACAACAAGTCACATTACTGATAGCTCAATGATTAACTTAGTGGCGTTTACATCCAAAGGTCATGAGTTTTAAGTCAGCATTTTACTATTTTGCCTTGCATTTATTTTCTTCAGTAATGTATATTTTGCAGTGTTAAGAAAGCACTATTCACATAAACTTTCACACATTGTGTTGTTTAACGTTTTCTTCATTATTATTTCCAGGGGGGTATTCCAGAAAGCAGGTTATGCTAGCTCTCACGATAAGTTTGAGGCTAAGTTTCTCCTGAAGCTGAACATAAATGTATTTTTAAGAAACTTCAACTATTTTTACTGGAGAGTTGATACTATAAATATCCAAACGTACCTTCATCAGCAGTTCTGCTAAAACAGCAGGATTGTTCAGATTGTTCAAGTTCTCCATATTCAGTCTCAGCTTTACATTTCTTCTTACTGAAGGAAAACACAAGTTGGTGTCACAACACTGAAAACATACTTCAAGAAGAGAGACGTACACATTAGTATAAAGGTAATCTCATTTTGAATGATGTAATGCTGAAATCACCTTTAAGAAGATCATGGCAGATAAAAGGGAATTTAATTTCACAATTATGAAAATGCCAGTGAGCTCTGATTTCCCCATGATGTAAACCACATCTGGCACGAGTTACGTCAGGCCAAAGATAAAAATAAAATGGCTTTTGGTAGAAAAAGAAGTTGGTCCCATCAGACCAGGAAATGTTTGAATCTCCATAAAAACCAGTCCATGACCTCT
>CM074505.1:11842355-11865873 GCA_037389245.1 Oryzias sinensis | reverse complement strand
TCAGTGGGTTGGAACCTGCTGCAAATGCAGGCTCTGGTTCTAACTGCTGGATCAGAAGTGGAATGTGAGCTGTAGTGGTGTGTCTGCAGCTGGATGTGGAACACATGAGGGAGGGGTCAAAGGTCAATCTTTCTTCCAAACAAATGTTGTCAGTCTATTCTCCAACAATGCTCCAACATCTTCAAAGGTTTTTGGTCCCAAATCCAGAGTGTAGCTGGTAGGACGTGATCATTTCAGCCTCAGATTTGGGATCTGTCATCTCTCTGCCACCGTGACACCGAGTGATGAGTTCAGGCTCCAAAGAGGCCCGATCGCTGGCTTTAGGGACTATTCCAAAAGCTTTCAATGATGGCGGCCGGGGAATGAACATTAGGAACAGATGACGGCTTGAAATGTCTGCTGTTGGTTTCTGATCCAGACAGAAATTCAATCAAATGTCTGTGAATCCAGGATTTCCTTAGAATCTTTGACTCTAGATTCAGATCCATCTGGTTCAAAGGATGAAACTGCAGCTAAAAGTCTTTCAAAAGTCCAAATCCTCAAAGATGAAACAGAAAGTTCCTAGAAAGTCAAATGAAAAACAATCAGATTGTCTTAGATAAACCCGTTTGGAAGTTAAAGCATAGAAACAAAGAAAGTTCCAAAAGCTAAAAGCCTTAAATAAAGAAAAGTCCAAAGAAAAACAGAAATCCCACATTTGGATCAGTAAAGACATGAATTCTCCAGAAACATCCAGAAACAGCTCTGAGCAGCAGCCATGAAGGGACTGAGAACAGACGGACATCAAAGCAGAATCCAAGCAGCACCTTCATCCTGATGAAGCTCCGCCCTCTGACCTTCAGCAGTCATCTCCAGGCTCCGCCCCCAGTCTGTGACGGCTGGATGATGCTGTCCTCCACCTGCAGCTGGACCTGGATGTTCTCTCAGACCATGTGGCCTCATGGATCAGAAGGTTGAGGGAGCAGAAAACTGTGCCTGTAGGCTGGAAGCAGGCAAAGGCAACAACAGCAACACTTCCTCACCTGCACCTGTTGTTGTTTGTGTGTTGATCCACAAACACATGCTGTGAAGAGGAAGCTGCAGTGAAGGCAGCCATGTTGGAGCCTCACACATGTTCTCATTAGGATCAAATGAACCAGTGTGTTTGAGACTGAAAGAAAGACTGAAGGACAAAGAAATATGAAGATTCATTAAGGATCAAATCCAGACTTTATTCATGTCTTCAGAAAAAAAAGCTGCAGGCATTTTACAGACACAATTGAGGTTTTTCAACACTTTTCTGACCAGAAGATGCAGTTCTGGATACAGCCAGAAGGTGTCGCCCTTCTCATTTCTAATCCAAGTTCAAACTACAGACCTGACTGATTTGGTTTGGTTTTTGTTATTTTAGCCATCATGGATGAAGACATCAGACCTAGAATTACAGAAAAAAACATTGAAAATTTTTCACAAACTTAATTTTTATTAAGTTGAAAACTTTCTGTCCATTGGAAGTCATTTGAAGTGAAGCTGTGAAAGTGACCACATTTGTTCAACAACCTCAGCAACAAGAAACAAAGCAGATTTATCTCCAAAGAAGTTTTTTTCCTCCGTTTTCCATCCAAACAAAGACAAACAGATGTTCTGTTTGGCAGAAATGTGTTTCCACCCAGAGGAACCTGCAGCAGCTGCTGATCCATCAGAAGATTCTGGACCTGCAGAGACTTCCCACACAGCTGCCTCTGCCTCCAAAGAAGCTGCTGATCTGCATGGAGAGAGAGCTCCAAGTCTCTGCAACCAAAGCAAAGAAGCAACCAGAGAACAGAAGCACAGAGCTGAAGCAAACATCCCAGAACGTTTGCTTTGGGAGTCCCACCTTCAGTTTGATCCGCTTCAAGACAAAGTCCCACATGAAAGAGATCAAAGTGAGCTAACCAAGCGCTTCATCCAAGAGAAGCAGCTCCAAAGCACAAAGACTCCGTCTGGTTGCAGGAACTCTGGGAAAGAAGGAGCAGGAGGAACTCCTGCAGGAATCTCTGCAGGAAACATCAGCTTGGAAAGAAGAGCTGACTCAGCTGAAACATCAGCTAACATGTCGGCAGTCTGTGGCTGAGACCAAGTCAACACTCCTGCAGCGAGAGAGAGAGAGAGAGAAAGAGAGACAGAGAGAGAGAGAGAGAGAGAGAGAGAGAGAGAGAGAGAAAGAGAGACAGAGAGAGAGAAGCTGCTGTCAGTGCAGAGAAAAGCAGGACAGCTGAAGCTTCCAGACTCTCAGCCCAACAGCTGAAGGAGTCCTCTGGACTCCAAGCTGATCTGCTCCCAATCCAAGAACATGTCCAGAAGGACAAAGACTCCTCCCTCCCTCCCTCCCTCTTTCCTCCTGACTGACTGACACCACAGAGGGAGGCAACAGTCCCATGGAGACCAGCTCTGATGGAGAACCACAAGAACCTGGAAGGAGAACGGCAGCAGTAAACGGCAGCAAGAACAGTCCTCCCTTTTGGGGGAGATCTCCTCACTCACAGAGACCCTCAAGAAGAAGAAGGAGGAGGAGAAAATGATGCTTTCAAAGACCTTGATGGACACATTCAATCAGATCAAAGAGGGGATTGAAAACCTGCAGAAACCAAAACCCAAGAAGAAATCTGGGATGCAGAGATTCCTTCAGTTTTTCCAAAGATCTGAAAGACAGAATTGATCCAAACTGGATTTATTTTGGTTCTTTGAGTTTTTCTACATTTGACAGAAACCAAAGTGGGAGGAGTCATCTTTATGAAGTCTATCAGAATCAGAATCCATCAGAATTTTTGATGGGTTTATAATCTTCATACGCCGTCATTAAAATCTCAGACTCCGTCTCACTGAAGAGTAGCGCTCTCTCTCTTTTTTTCTCCACGCGTTTCCATGGTGACTCTGGAAATCAGCGATCCATTGAGAATGTCTTTATGTACCTGCTGAGCACGTGCATTAACCCAGGGTTACCAAGTGGAGCGTAATTAATTCTTTTGGAACCGACATTCCCAGAGTAAACAAGTTCAGGTGGATTTCAGCCAGAGTTCAGGGTTAAAGTCAGGCTAGTTTAAACATGCTTCATGGAATACCCCCCTGGTTATTTTAGTGGAGTTTTAACCACCAAATGTGGTGTTTTTTTATGAAAAGAGTTCTGGATCTTCCCTCAACGTTGGAGTCTGGTCCTGCATTTGGGTCAGCCTGATATACCGTAACAAAGCCTCTTTTCTGTGCTGCAGAATCAGCTGATTCAAGGTGATTACGTAATCACGTCCCAACTGTGCAGCGCTGCATCTCAGTGTGAGGCTGCTTTCTCCACATTAGAATCTGCTGGGATTGTGTCAACTCTTGAATAGTTACTGGAACAAAAAGAATGTAAACACTGGAGATAAAGCCCCTGTGTCAAAACACGTGTGTTTTTCAGAACTTATGTCAGTAAGCTTTAGACTTTATTTTGGTTAGAAAACTTAAAATCCAACATTATTCTCCATTTCAGAGCAACACAGCATTGCTCCCAAGTGCATTTTTACTACACTCTGCTATATTTATAAAGATTGTGAGTCAGCCATCTTAGACGTTGCAAATAAAAAAGGAGAGAAAATGAACAGGACTATCAGCACTGTAACACACAATGATCATATATCAATAGGCTGAAAGATCATATTTCACCTCAAAAATAAAAAATACAACATTGTGCATTTTTATTTCCACTGTTCTTGTTATTTGCAGTGAGAAGGCCATTTGATATATTTTTTTATTACTGCACTGTTTATCTAAGTTATTACATTGAAGTGAGTAAATTATTACAAAGACGCACTAGTATTTTTTTAACATTTAACTCCAGTGTTCCAAATAACGCTACATGCATCAGTCCACTCCTTGAAGCAGTCGGGGAAGAAAAAACAGCAACACACACGACACGTGTCGGGCAGTTAGCCAGCTCCAGCTTTTATACTTGCATCAACATAAAAAAAAATATCTAGCACGTTCTCAATATTAACAAGGAAATCATACATTTCAAATTGAATTTTTCCTTAAAGTAAATGCAGAAACAAGTTGAAGTAATTACAGAAACATATAAGCAACCTCTCTCCTCTTGGCTTCATCATGCGCTAGCATGCTAGCTCGTTAGCTTGCTAACTCGTCCAACTTGTGGTTAGCTTATTAAAAAAACTGAAAAACAATCTTCAACTCACCAGGATATCTTTTTAAACACAACTCTGTTTGAAAATCTTTAGAATACTCCTTCAGTGTTGATTCGTGCCAAGTTCCTATTTCTGTATGTGTTCCAGAAACACACTGATGTCCTCTCATCTCACCGTGTCGTCGCAGATGGAAAAAAACTTGAGAAATATGGATTGATATTTCTGCCACCACATTGCACACAAAACTTTACAAGTTGCAAGTGAAAATATTAAATATTTGCCTTTTAATAATTTTTTATTCTGCTTTACTTTTTTTTGCTTTCAAAAACGCTTTTTTTTGCGTTTGCAAAATGCATGTTTTCGCAGGCGTTATCTCTCAAATCTCGCTTTTGTCCTATCTTTGATTTTGCTGACCACTTTTTCGCATGCATTGTGTGTTATCTCACTTTTTTTCTACTTTTGATTTTGCTGAGTTAAGTTTCAGTTTAGTATTCAGTTTTCAGATTAGTTTGTAAATATATCCAGGAACAAGGGGAGATCTTTTAGCGGTAACGATGTCCCCAGCATTAGAAAAAACTCTCTCACTCAGGACAGAGGTTGCAGAAATGGAGAGATACCTCTCTGCCAATTTTGCAATATGCTTATAGCTGGTCTCATTGGTTCTTCCCAATTCAAGAGGGTTAGCATCAAGAGGGATGCATCCTGTTGCTCTGTATTTGGTAACCTTTACCTTCATCTCCTCCAAAACAGCAGACTCATTTTCCACCGGCATCTGAAAGACTTTGCCAAACAGTTCAGTCATTACTAATTACAGACAATCCGGTGATGCCGTTTTAAGTGCGTTAGCAGATTAGATGTTTTACAGCAGCATGCGCGATCTTCGCGAAACAATGTCGGCACACGGTGTTCGACTTATCCAACTGTCTTTCCCTTCATGGATGCTCAACACAAATCAAGTGTTCCCACACAGGAGAGCATAAGGAGATGGGTGGGACCTCAAGTTCTGGTCTCGCGTCTGCATTAGCCACAGTGCTATAGTTGACATGCCAACTGTCCGTCACCTAATGGCGTCTCGGCAAAAAACTAGCGGTTAACATTAGTTCCATCTTGGCGCAAAGTTATTACATTGCGGGGGACAAAAACAAAAGAATAAATATAATTTAAAAAAACGAAACAGTACCGAAAGTGCCATACCGAAACGGTTTGGTACAACTACATGTACCGTTACACCCCTATTACTTTACCTAACAAAGTATATACTGCAGTCACTACTTTGTGTTTAAATTTATATTAAATGTTCACTGATCACATTAAAAGTGTTAGAATTAAAGATGTATAAAAACATTTAAACCATAATGAAGACATTCAAAAATTAGCTCTAGTGACTAAAAAAAATCAACTCATTTCTATTTGCAGGTACATCTAAAACAATTCATTTTGTGAAAAAGTTGTACATATTTTGTCAGTGGTAAAACTCTAATATCATTGCACAAAAATTGATATTTATTCATCCATTACTTTTTTTGCTTTTGATGTTGAGAAGATGAAAATCTAAAAAAAAATCCTAGAAAGATTATCATATTATAACAATAAATTATTATAAAACTTCATTTCTACACATTAAATAATCACTTGTGCCTCCCTCTAATGAAGTTACTTCATCAATATGGTATGGAGGCCATCAGATTTTTCCCCCCTGTAAAATAAAGTCTTTGACTGTGGTGCAGAGGTGTCGACCTCTTATCAGAAGTTTAGACTTTAGAGTTTACACTAACTCCTTTATTATATTGTTTGTAAAGAGAAAGTCTTGTGAGTTCTCATGTGTGTTTTGAGATTAGATAAATCATTAAAACGTTTTTTACATTCTTTACAAGAAAAAGGCTTTTCTCCTGTGTGAGTTCTCATGTGTGTTTTGAGATTAGATAAAAGAGTAAAACTTTTTTTACATTCTTAACAAGAAAAAGGCTTTTCTCCGGTGTGAATTCTCATGTGTTTTTTGAGATTAGACATTTGACTAAAGCTTTTTTTACATTCTTCACAAGAAAAAGGCTTCTCTCCTGTATGAGTTCTCATGTGCATTTTGAGATTAGAAACATCACGGAAACCTTTTTTACATTTTTTACAAGAAAAAGGCTTTTCTCCTGTGTGAGTTCTCATGTGTGATTTGAGATGATATATACGACTAAATTTTTTTTTACATTCTTCACAAGAAAAAGGCTTTTCTCCAGTGTGAATTTTCATGTGGTTTTTGAGATAAGATACATCACGGAAACTTTTTTTACATTCTTTACAAGAAAAAGGCCTTTCTCCTTTGTGAATTCTCATGTGTGATTTAAGATTAGATAAACGACTAAATTTTTTTTTACATTCTTTACAAGAGAAAGGCTTTTCTCCTGTGTGAGTTCTCATGTGCATCTTGAGATTAAAAACATCACGGAAACCTTTTTTACATTCTTTACAAGAAAAAGGCTTTTCTCCAGTGTGAGTTCTCATGTGTCTTTTGAGACTAGATCTGTGACTAAAACTTTTCTCACATTCTTCACAAGAAAATCTCTCATCTTCTGCATGGATTCTTGTGTGAATTCTGAACAGAGATTTGTTACAAAAGCTTTTACCACATTCTTTACAGATATAACATCTTTCATCAGACCCAGTTTCCATGTAGTCAGACGGGTTAGTAATTATTCTTGAGTTTTTACCAGACTTGATAGAGGAAAGTCTCTCTTCTTTTGGAGATTGTTTGTATTTCTTACCCAGATTTGTTTTCTTGGGATTTTTTCTAACATCAGAGTCACACTGACGTGTTGACATGTGAGAGCTGTCCACACTTTGGACATGTCTTCTGTCCCTCCTCTTCCTCTGATCTCTGCTCTGTGGGTCTGTCTCTTCATCTGTAGTTGATGTTGATTCTGTCTCTTCATCTGTAGTTGATGTTGATTCTTCATCTGTAGTTGATGTTGATTCTGTCTCTTCATCTGTAGTTGATGTTGATTCTTTTTGTTGGTTTCCTTCTTCATCCTGACTATCAGTTACATTAAAGCTCTGCTGATTGTTTGGATCTGCTTCACTGTTCTCATCTTCCTCATAAGTAGGAATCTCCATCAAGGTATCAGTCTCCTGCTTTAGATCAATCTGATCTTCATCCTGACTGATGCAGAGCTCCCATGGTTCCTCTTTCATCTGCGGAGGTTCTGGTTCCTCCTGTTCCACTCTGAAGTTCCTCTGCTGGATGCAGAGATCTTCCTCTTTAGTCATCAAACACTGGGCGAAGGCTGCAGAAAACACAAGAAGAGGCCCTTTTATATGTTATGGTTACTTTATGTATTGTTAAGTACCAATATAATTTTAAATAGAAATAACCTCCAGGACCAAGGTCTGGGGCCCCATCAATCGGGGTCAGAAACTTGCCTGTGATGTGTTGGTGGGTGTGTTTATGTGTGCGTGTTAGCCTGGAGGTGATGCTGGCAGCACAGACGGTAAAAATGTATCAAAATGGACGAGCTTCAAGATTTGATGTGAGAACTTAAAAACGTAAAACAGAATGTAAAAATCTTTTGCTGTAAAGTTTGACAAATAAAATCACAACTGACAAATAACCATCTGCATGTGTTCATTAGAGTTACAACCTCAAAAAAGTGATTTCAACTGCTTGAATCTGCTGCTGTGAATCACAGCACACTACAACTGAGTGAACTACAAACACATTTCAAAAGAAAAAAAAAGATGTTTTTTTCCCCTGACTTTTAATGAGAAGTGATCTCTTGAGGTGTAAACGGAGACACGGCAGCGAGACGGCTGCCAAGAGACCGTTGTCAACAAAGTGCAATATCTGAGGAAAGACCATTCTGTAAAATTCAATCATCTCTCTAAAACAAATGAATTTCTACATTTATATGGTAATGAAGACTCGTCAGCATATTCATGCTACAATCAATATTTTGTGAAAAAGGTCAATATTTATTTCATTGTATATACTTTATCAAATTTTAATAGAGAAATGACTCATAATCAAGACGCTCAATAGCTCTGAAGATACTGAAGCTATTTTCACCAAACTTTCTGTACTGACTAATCATGACCCTGTTGTCCTACTACAACAAAGATTACTGTATGTCTATTAATTAACTTTATTTTTTCAAATATGGATCACGATTGTTCCAAAATTTTTAATAGCTGTAAAAGATACTGTAGCTAACAATGTAATGTTCTGATATAATCTTTTTTGTCAATAGCCGCAGCTACATATGCAAAGTATCTTGATCGGATCAATGGTCGGATTTAGATTCAACCGTGTTCATGGGCCCAGAAAAACTTTTTCTGATTAAAACAAATGGTCACACTTTAGGTCAATAAATCATTTGGGCATGTGCAGTAGTGTTGAAAATACCGGAGGCGAAAATGAGTCCCGGTGTAAACAAACAGCCACACAGTAGATAGCTGGCAGCTCGGTAACATACAAGATGATCTTCTAAACATCCTTTATTATTGTTATGGTTATTATGAAGCACCTGTTAGATCATTTTATTTTAATCCGTGTGGTCAGTACTTTTTTTGTGGTGGAACAGAGTCGGAAGAAGTCAGGGTTATGAGTGGGGTAACATGCGCTAACGACATTAGCCTTGTTTAAAAAACATAAAATCCATGCAGGAAATACTGCAATCTGCTTCTTGGCTTCACGTAAATATGTGGGAATAACAGCAGCCTGTCCACAAACACAGAGCTATCACTCCGGCTGCTCTGCTCAGAGACACAGTTCGGTGGCGCGGAGCAGCCGGTCGGTCCTCTATGTGCTCCAAAGCGGGAGCACCGCACCATCTATGCATGACGTAAACCAGAGCAGACACAGGATCGCAATGAACTGTTTACATGCAACGCGATCAGATCAACCATCGGCATAACCCACCTATCTCCATCGGAAAGAAATTTTGATCCGAACGAGTCTGATCTGGGCAGAATATTCTAAACTGCGTGTTTACAATAGGGGTGTGCCAAAATATCGATATGGTGATATATCGCGATATTTAGTCCCACGATTGATTCTCGAGACGTCTTCGTCAAGTATCGACCTTTTATTTACATTTAAAGACCCTGTAAAACCTTATATTAACCATCCTTTGGTAAGACAATTCTTCGGAGGGTCGATAGGGGGCGCTCGTTGCGTGATTGGCTGTTGCGGGCGGACGAAGAAGCACACACATTCAAACAAAGATGGCGGAAGGGAAAAACAAGAGGCAAGAGCAGCAACTTAAAAGACGCGCCGGCAGCATTGAAGCTGCATCACCCAGAGTTGTGTGAGAAAGCCGTGGTTGTTGCTGGCCCGAAGCCGACACAGCCCGGCGCGGATACTATTTTTCCCAGATGGAGGTACCGCCGTCTTCTGCGAGAGCATTGGCAACTACGAACGGAAACGGTTTCCGTCCCTGCAGCGCAGTGGAGAACGAGGGATTTTGGTGTTTATTGAATGCAGTAGAGCCACGATTTGACATTCCCTCTCAGAAATACTTAAAAAAGGATCCCTGCACTGTACGGCCATACCAAAGTTACGATTAAGGTGGAAACAGCAGAAAGAGTGGAATTCCTGCCCATAGACCCCCCCTTCTCCAAAAAGCAGCGGTAGATGAGCGGCGTCTTGACGCTATAAAGCCTGTGGTTCCAGAAAAACATAAACATTTAAACATACGTCGCGTGCAGCTTTTCCCCAAACTTGTTGTTCACAAAGATGTTTACTTTTGGATGCACTTTAAGTTCTTCATGTATTTTATCCCTGGTCATTTATTTTGAAAGCAGTTTATGTCTTAAATAACTTAAAGAAAAGTTCATAGCTACTTGATTTTATTTTTCTGGGCGAATTTTATTTTTTTGCAGCACATTTGCACTAAATTGTGTCATTTCAAGAGGTATCACAGAATTAATTTCTGATTCACATCTTTTTTTTTAATTAAGCAATGGCTATGGTTTTGTTTTTCAAAATTTAATAACAATGTGTCTGGCAGCTATTTGACTTATTCATTTTTTAAATCCCGTTTACAGCAATTTTGTACTAAATAATGGCGGCTGTTCATGTTCACTATTGTTTAAACCAAATTTTACAGATATTTCCAAATGAAAATTGTCATTGTTTGTCAATTACTGATTTCAGCAATGTTACACTAAAGTCGGTTATTCATTACACCAAATAGGACACAAGTTGTTTATTATCATGGTGTTTAAAAAATAAATGGGTAAATATTTTCCAAAAAATAGTTTTTCGAGTTCTTCTCTCTTAAAGTTTGATATATCGTGAGTTGTAGTTGTTAGAAACGAGCTCTATTGACTATCACAATATCGCCATATCGTGATAGTATCGTTATCGTGAGCAATGTATCGCAAATCGTATCGTATCGTGAGGTACCCAGTGATTCCCAGCCCTAGTTTACATGACGTGTTTTTCTTCCAATTAATTTTGTCCGTGTAGAATGTAGGAAAATGAAATCTGTTGCTTTGAGATTTCTTCCATGTGTGTTCTTAAAGTCGGGAGAATGACCAGAAAATGCGAACGGAATAACATTAAGAGTTTTTATTGTCCCTAACAAAGAGCTCTAAAACAAAATAAAACAGATAATCTGGGTTCCCAAATCCAAAACCTGCAAAACGTAAGAAATTACAATCCGAATTACACGAGGCTGTCTGGGAACAAAGGAACTTCCTTGAGTGCAGACTTTTAAACATGTGTTCAGAATCTCCTACCCCGGAAGCATGATGGCGGCCGAATCTCTGCCTCTGGCCGCTCGGATTGGCTGACAGAGGAGCCCGCCTACTTCCTTCAGTCCATACTTGGAATCACAGCATCTGGTTTCCAGGGAGCCATTTCACAGATGGACACGGTACGGAATCCCCATGGGGTCCACCACATGTGGCAGGAACTTTCACCGCAGGCAGTCGGTCATAAAGCTTTGTTCTTCACAGGAGAGCGGATGGTTGATATATGGTCCCTGACAGAATGAATGCCCAGTCTTCCAAATGGCATTAGAAAATCAAAGTCTCTCCTTCCCCTGAAGGGGGATGAACTTGGAGCTGCAGTCAAAACCTTCTCACATATGCAACTTAAGGAAGCTTCTTCAAAGTTCAAAGGATGGAAACAGCACACACTAATAAAACTAAACTTCAGTGAGACTGACTTTGCACTAATAGGGGGCAGGTTAACCTTCTGAATACTGACAAACTCCAGCTGCTTTCTTGGCTTGCCAGACCTTTTTACCCCTCCTTTTCTTCATGTGTTCAATACTTATTCCCTGTGCCATTTCACTTTATTACACATAATTTCATTTATGGACATGTTTGGATTTCTTTCTATGTGTGCATTACTTGGGTTGATGCCGACATCTGGTGAAAATTTCGTGTCAATAGCTCGATTAGAAATATGTTTTTTGAGAGAAATATTGACGTGTTCAATACTCATTTTCCCCGCTTTATATTCCTTCAAAACGCAGCTAATAACAACAACAAATCTAATCGCCATTTTGAGCCAGGCAACAGAGATTAGTCAGGCGGTCTGAGTCACGTTTTTAGAACAACCAGTTGCTGATCATGATAAGCTAGTTCAATGTCCACGCCCCTCATAACTGAAAGCTGCTCGGAAGAAGCTGTCCATCAAACATTCGAGGTGGGGCCAGCGGGCACCACATCTTTTACTGAGGCATCTAATTGGTCAGTTTACAACTTGAATAACTGGCAATAAAAAAATATTATGAAGAAAACTTAGATAATCAACAAGATATTATGAAAAATGTTTGACAGCAAGAATGGTAATTCCGTCTATTTAGAATGACTATTTTTCTATAGAGGTCTATTCAGTGATGAATGTCAGGCAAGGTAAAAAAAAAAAAAAATAAATAAAAAAAAAAAATAAAAATCGCTGAATTTTTCTTTGACCGATATGGCGTGTGCGGAGCGAAATTTTTGAAAAATACATGGTGTTAGATGCATTCTGGTACATTCTGGCAGTTAGTTTTTCACTTCTTAATCAACAAACTAAGACTAATTGGAGCATCATGATTTGTCATTCAAACCCCTAGTTTGACTTGCCATTAAGGACTTGTTAGTCCTAATAAAGAATTTAAATAATTGCTAAAAGTAACACCAACCCTAAAATCTAAGCTTTTCCTTAAAGCTGCAAAACATACAATTACTAAAATAGTGTAACATCAAAGCCCCAAATGGCAAAAAGCACACCAGTAACTATGATATTCTATGAAAATACCTCATTTGTTTGAATGATTTCTGCTTTAAAAATACTGTTTTCTCAAACTATAATTACATCAAAATATGGGATCTACTTTAAACTATCTTTCTATAACATAATACATCAATTCTTTAACACCAATACTTAGTGATCTGGGAAATATCAAAACAAACATACAAACAAAATCAAATATTGTAAACATTCTTTTTTAAGGGAGTGTGGGTCCAAACCACCAAATACTTATAATTATAATTAATGTCAATGATATTTTTTTGAGCAAAACTGAACTAAATCATGGTAATTAAGCATAAATACAAATAAATTAGATAAAGAAATGTATTCAAATGTTTTAGTTTTGATCAATGTGGTCGGTTATTCTGCAGTCAGATCAAGAAAATCTACAAGGGGCAGGGCTCCAGACTGCGACCAAATGGTCGCATTTTGCGACCAAAATTTGAGAGTGTGCGACTGAATTTTACTTCCAGTCGCACATGTGCTCCCAGTAAATTTGCCTCCCCCACCCTTCGTAATTTTTTATACATTAAACTTGGAAGGGGCACGTCAATGATCAATGAAATAATCAATGAGACGCGAGCGCACACGCATGCAGGCAGACACACAATCGCGCACATATTCATGAAACACGAGCACACACTCGCATGATGCCTGTCTGTGAGGCGGCCAATGCATGTGAGAAGAATAGGGAAAGCCACTGTAAGTGGCTAAAATGCGTGGAGGGGGAAGGGCCTAGAGATAATCGAGGTTGCGTAAACATCTGTGGGAAGGAAACCGAGACAAATATCATCACAACCTGATATGTGCGTCTGAGAGATGAAGACGAATCTGCAGCGAGACTGAAGGAGAACAGGAAATTGGAGTTGTCCTTAACATTCAATAAAAAAGTAATAATAACACACACTTCGTAAGCCATTAGATTACCCTTACTTAATCTCTGCATAATTTCCACCGTAACTAATTGTATTAGAACGGAGAGTGAAATTCTGAACAACAACAATTTGTTTTGCTAACGTACGTTGAAAAGAAATAGCCACATTTGTCTTTTTCCTCCAGCCAAGACCACTTAAATTTGTTTTTATCTTCATCTCACAATTGAGGTCGTGACCACGCTCAATAATGAAGATGCCCGCCATTATTTTAACACAAATTTAATCACAAACTCTTCAGATTTGTTTGTGAGAGTTTAGCGTGGGTCCGCTGACCAAGTGGTACAGACAGAGCCAATCAGAGCCGTTGACACATCCAGCAACTAAAACGTCCCGTCATTGGTCAATTCGACCGGGAAGACAAGACAGCCGGGCCCATAGAGAAAGCGATCCACGGAAAAATATAGAAAAAAAAGCGAAAATTCGCCAATTTCAGACATTTTTTTCATCCGGAAAGTGATTTGTCCGTAGAGATCAGGTCTTTATTTCCCGGAAGAAATGATCGGTTTGCTCAAAAACCCGGATTTCCGGGAATTCCCGGAAGACTTTCATCACTCTCTAATTGGAGTTTGGCGACAGCAGCTATTTGGAACGGGAAGTAGCTGCTGTCGTACATTACACAAGTAATGTAAGTTGTGTAAAATGTTAAAGTTTTATTGAAAAGCAGTGGCAGCATTTATATAGGTGGGTAGTAACAACACTGACTGAATGGACCCCTTATGACACCATAGGGGGAAAAAAGTCATTGCGAGAAGAAATGATAATTCAATAATGTTTTTTTTTTCCAATTCTAAAAATACAAACAGACGACAGATCAAGTGCTTCTTTTTGTCAAACCCCCCCCCCCAGCGTTCCACTGTCTTTCCCTCTGTGTGTCCCAGGTTGTCGACCTCTGATATGTATTGTGGTGTTAAGAAGTGTGAGGTCAACATTTCTTTAGATTGCTCAGAAAAGTGTTCCTACTGGTGTTTATGTGTTAAATTAGAGACTCTAGACTTGAGGTTTGCCTTTTGTTTTTGTTTTTTGATTGTTGAAGTTAAAAAAAATAAACCTTGTTGGTGTAAACCAGTGCTTCTCAATTATTTTTTGCCAGGCCCCCCCTAGGAAAAAGAAAATGCCCCCCCCCCCCCCCCACTCGTGTGTCAATATATTAGGTTAGTATCTATAAAAATTGTGTAAGTATACGGTACTTAAAATTGTATCTTTTAACATTAACAAAAGAAAAAAGAAAAATTAATCCACTTTCAAATTCCAAATCGTATTAACTTTATTTTTTCACACAGAAACCCTGTTCTAGTCTAAAGCAGAAAAGAAGCTTAAAGTGCCTGTATTAAAGTCCTTATTTAAACTAGAAATATTTTGACCAGCTGAACCATTTGATGCTGAGAAAAATAATTCAATCAATAAATAATATTAAATGTAAATTGATCTGAAACATTAACACAGCAGGACCAATATATTTAATGCTTTTAGTCTGAAAAAATAAATGATTGTTTATTTTCTGATGTCATAAAGTGTAGCTGTTTTCCTGCATTACCTGCTGTCTTTATGTCAAATACTTAAACTACAGACAGACAAAGAATACATTTATGGAAAATAAAGACGCGTCTTAAAAATGTCTACAATAGTTAATAAAGAATGACATTATTAGCATGAGCTGAGGAATCTAAAGGCACATGGTGATCCTGGTGTTGGGAAACAGACAGCACTTGCAGCTCTCCTCCGAGTGACCCATTCCACCTGGCAGAGAGAGCCCACACCACTCCTCCCCTTTCGTTCTTACACACGCAGCCGCGTGTGACAGGAGACGGGAGCACGCGGCTGCGGGGACGGTAATTCACTGTTTCAGGTTGTAAACTCTGTGATTTAACAGAGAATAGGAACCCAATAGAGGCGCAAAGTTTTTTCCAAGCACTGAGCCGCTGTCACCGCCGCCCCCACGTTAGATTTGCGCACCAGACAATTGCTCGTATTACCTGTGCCTAAAACGGCTACTACCGCCTGCCCCCCCTGACATTCTAACACTAAGCAGTTTTTCACTGATGTGTTCAGGTTTGAATCTTTTCTGTCTGCAGATCCATGAGCAGGACCCTGTCTTTGGGTTTTAGCTTGAAATGTAGTTTTGGAAATAGAATCTGTCTGAATGTCTGGAATTGGAGACATGGAGACATCAAAGAGGTTTAGATGGGATGTTGGGTTTGACAGAGAAATCTGCTGAAAAGAACTGAACTACAAACTTAGAACCACAGACGACAAAACAGATTGGACTTTTTTATCTGCTAACAATTTTCTCTTTGATCTGTTAAGGTTTCCTGTTTGTCATTAGCTGGAGGGACTAACTAAGATCATATGATTTGAAGAATGTTGTCGGCTGCACTGACCAACAACGTCTTCTGTCTTTTCAACTGGAAGGGACAGAAGAGACTCTTCCAGGACACGCTGTTGATGGACTGCATGTTTGGAGAGCTTGAAGCTCAAGATAGAACCGTTGATGAAGTGAACATACCGATAGTGTGGAGATGAAGATCATAGTCACACTGACCTGCTGACATGTGAGAGCTGTCCACACTTTGGACATGACTTCTGTCCCTCCTCTTCCTCTGATCTCTGTTCTGTGGGTCTGTCTCTTCATCTGTAGTTGATGTTGATTTTTCATGTTGGTTTCCTTCTTCATCCTGACTATCAGTTACATTTAAGCTCTGCTGATTGCTTAGATCTGCTTCACTGTTCTCATCTTCCTCATAAGTAGGAATCTCCATCAAGGTATCAGTCTCTTGCTTCAGATCAAGCTGATCTTCATCCTGACTGATGCAGAGTTCCTCTGGTTCCTCTTTAATCTCTGGTTCTTCTAGTTCCTCCAGTTCCTCTTTAATCTGTGGAGGTTCTGGTTCCTCCTGTTCCTCTTTGATCTCTGGTTCTTCTGGTTCCTCCAGTTCCTCTTGAATCTGTCTAGGTTCTGGTTCCTCCTGTTCCTCTTTGATCTCTGGTTCTTCTGGTTCCTCCTGTTCCTCTTTAATCTGTGGAGGTTCTGGTTCCTCCTGTTCCTCTTGAATCTGTGGAGGTTCTGGTTCCTCCTGTTCCTCTCTGAAGTTCCTCTGTTGGTTGCAGAGATCTTCCTCTTCAGTCATCCAATGCTGGGGGAGGGCTGCAGGGACACAAACACGACATTTAAACGTTTTCTTTATACCTTTTATAGTTTATACGTTTTATATGTTTCCAGGTCTTTTGGGTTTCGTCAAACATCAATAAACTCTGTGATCATTGAAGAAAATGTGAGTGTGAGGAGTCTGGAGGACTGGAAGAGACTCATTGAAATAAATTGAATATAAAATAATTGAATAGATGCAAAATTCATTCATTTAAAATTGTCAGTAAATAAATAAAATTTGAAATCAAAACATAAGCACCTTAAATTTTTTCATGACATTTTTAATGATTTTATGGTCCAGTGTGGGACAAATTAAAATAAATACAATGCTCAGCATAAATGAATACACCTCACTAAATGTGTCAGAAATCTTTAGCGTCCTTTCAGAATCAACATTTTCTATGAAATACTAGATTACAAAATACTCCTACAAAGGTGGGCCATTGATTGCAAACAGGATCTGTTAATTTACATACAAAAAATTGATTTCCTATCAAATTAATTCAAACCCATGTTGCAAAAATGAGTACACCTCAGTCAGTCTTATGACAAAAGTCGAACTCAAGACTACAAATTTCTAATTAACAGGCATCCAACCACAGTTGAGTGTATTGACTTATTTAAGAGGTGTCCAGCGCACAGGTGACCATAAAAGGGCATTTCTTAACAAAGAACAGCCCTTCCCATTTCATGCTGTCAGCAATGGCTCCCCGTGGAAAAGAAATGTCACCAAATCTGAGAAAGTAAATCCTTTCTATGCACAAAAAAGGTGAGGGCTACAAGATTAGCAAAGCTTTAAATATCAGTCAAATTTACTACTGCAAAAGTGATCCAAAAATTAAAGAAAGATGGAAGTGTCACAATCATACAGAGACGTCCAGGCCATCCATGCAATGTAGTGCTCTATACTGAAGAAGAAGATGCCGCCATTACTTCATTGGTCATTGACCACTTTTCAAACACGACAATGATCCAAAACACACTTTTAAAGCTACTGCTGTATTTTCTGAGGAAGAACAGGGTGAAGGTGATTGAATGGCCAAGTATGTCTCCTGATCTGAACCCAATCCAACACATGTGGGAAATTCTGAAGAACAAGTTGAGCGTCACTCTCCATCCAGGCTCTAAAATAGATTCTTCTTAAAGAATGGACAAAGATAAATGTTGTAATATGTCAGCAACTTGTTCATTCCTAGAAGACCTTGTGCTGTCCTTAAAAAATCACGGCCTCATTACAAAATACTAGATGTAGTAGTTTTTGTTGCAGGGTGGATTTGCTTAAACTAATTGACGTAAAACGGAAGATTATGCAATCTAAGTTAGATCATTAAACTTTATTTCATGTTATAGAGTTAAAGAAGTTTTCAATAAAAGTCAACTTTGTGGAAACTTTGGAAATGTTTCTTTTGCTCTTTGAGCTTCTGATTAAATGAGTACTTTTTAAAGGGGGTGTACACATCTATGCTATACTTTGTTTTTGGGAATTTATTTTTTTAGGAATTTATTCTCATATTTGGGGCGGCAGTGGTTCAGGCGGTTGAACTGGTTGGACAATGATTGAAGGGTCGGTGGTTAGATTCCCCCCAGTCCACTGTTGTTGTGTCCATGGACAAGAGCTCCTCCACTGGTGTGTGAATGTGTCTGAATGTCCAGGTGATGGTCAGAGGGGCAGCTGTGGCTAAATCAGTAGTTACTATCACCAAGTATGAATGAGGAGTGAATGAATTGTAAGCACATTGTAAGCGTTTTGAGGGTCTGGAAAAGTGCAGATAAATCCAATCCATCATGATTATTGTTGTTGTTTTCCACATATTCAACGCAAAACGACAGATTTTGTGTTTAAAAAAAGACTTCTGCTCTGCTAATTTAGAATAATATCAATTTATAAAAGTAGCCTTTATGGAAGTATTAAATATGATAATAAATTCTCACAAGCCACAGAATAAAGTAAACATCCACCTTCTTTTAACGCTTTTTGGGGCAAAATATGATTTTTACAAAACAAATCAGCGATGCCAGAAGTCGTGTCCCGACAGGGGAAAAGAATTCTTTAACAACAACATGGCCCGATATTGAAGTGATCATATTGGCTCAGGTGTAGCCACGCCCCTCTGTCTCCAACATTGATCAGACTGGTTCTGCAAACCACGCCTTCAGTCCTCTGCATGTCACCATACTAGTCCATAGGGATGGGAATAGAAGCCACTGGAAGCTTTCCTTGGGGTTCATGTAATTGTGCCAGAAAAATGTACCAACCATTCAGGGCTATGAAACCACACAAAACAGCGACATCTGGTGGTGGTCTGGACGTATATCATCTGCTTCAACTAAGCTCCTTGTAACCTTTCATTGTGGATATTATAATAAAAAAACATAAAACAATACAATGTTGTTAATAGTGATAAAAAACAGCGTAAAACAACACAATGAGTTACGTTATCTGTGAGAAGTGCTTTACACAGCAAAATACACATCACATGAAGAAAATAAACGCAAGGCAAAAAAGGAAAACTGGTCTTGAACCCAGAATCTCTGGATACAGAAGCTATGACTTTATATCTGAGCTATCTCTACAACAACAGTCCATCCTTGCCATTGTATATTCGTAGAAGTATTTTCATCATTGATAAGGTACTGTGTAGCCCCAGTACCTTTTCTACCAGGAACCATGGTAAAGTGCAGTGAACTGACGCAGATTCCAATACAAGAGAAACAATAGAACTGGTCGGGAAATGTTCGGGATTCACTTGTTTTTTAGAGAAAAGCGCACCCAACTGTTCAAACACAAGTGACATCTGAACCGTGGTTCAACCAAACGATGCATTTGGTGCTTCATACGTCATCAACCACGTGATCTGCACTAGTTGACACACGCCCCGAAACATTATGCCAAATCACTCTGTTTCATGAAGGTGAAACACGCGCCAAAGCGTCCCTTTCAAACGGGCCAGCCCTACAAGTGCATTAAAGGTGTTCATGCAAATGTGTGTTAGCGCTGTTAATTTTTGTGTGTCTGTGTGTGTGTTTTTATTGAAGGATTTATTTAACAAACAATCATGGCATTTGTGTCAATGACATCAATATCAATGAGATGAAGGTAGTCAAAAATAAACTGGAAAACAAATATAAGCAAATTTAAAGTTTACCAAAGCTTAAATACTTTAAATAAATTACACGTCTGGGCTTTCTTGTGATTTATATAATGCAAAGATTTATAGAATAGTTTGAGATGGTTTATTATTCCATTAATCTGAAGTTTTACCTTTAATAATTTACAGTTGTGTATGAAATGCTTTGAAATCACAATCAATACATTAATCAGAAATTCCAGAATTTTATCACGTAATAGTAATCAAATTTTAATGGTATTCCAATTTAAAGGGTTTATGATAATCTTTTTTGTTTTCCACCATTATGAAAATATGACTGTGAAGAATAGTTAGAAACTGCCTTTAACTTTTATTACACTTACGGTTTAAACTTAATTCACTGAGCATGTATTTTCATCTCAAAATTATATTACATTTGAAGAAAGCACAGCCAAACTATTGTTCTAACAGTTTCTTCCCATACTCCCTTTTTCTGTGCATGTTATCTGCTGACCAGGCCTCAGACTTATCTTCACTTTAGCCTTGGAGCTTCCCTCCAGCAGTAACCTGTGGGCGTGATTTTCACACGAAGATCCTAAGACCATCTTCTGAATATGCAAATGCAGGGTTTTTATACCAAAGCCCATCCCTGAGCTCGTTGGTTCGGACTTTGAATGTACCATGTTCATCTGTCTGTCCCCTTCGTGTTTGTGCGAAGTAAAACCTCCACAAAAGCTAAGTAACTGTCTCTGAGTCATTATTCATTATTTCTGTGTGCTGGAAACTGACGGGGTAACGAACTAAAATTTTATACAGTCCTTTCTAGAAAATCCAGTTTCCCCACATTTGGTCCTTTCGAGCCGGCCGGCGCCCGCCTTGGACATCGCTGGAGCCCCTGGGGGGGGGGTTGCCTGAAAACCGAGCTCGGTCTGAGATCACAGCCTCAGCATTGACACATCCGCCTTCAGGATCAGCGGCCCTCGCCCTTTGGATCCGGTGGTGCCCCCGGCGGTGTCGGACCCTCATCAAATAACGAGGTTCATTGCTTGAAGTGAGTATGCCACACAGAAAGTCTGTTCTCTCTTTACTTGTTAGGGCCTTATTTTGAATCTGTCTGTGTCTTTGTGTGTGCGTGCATCAACTTTGGGGGAAGAATAGAGACACGGCTGCAGCCTGACTGTTGCGCGGGCACGCTGAATAGAGCAGCGCTTGCAGTCAGGGTGCTGCGCATGCCCGAGTCTGAAGTGTAGGTACCGCCGCTTGTACCGACTAATAGAGCCTTTTGTAGGCTAAACGTCTTGTGTAGACGAAAGAAGGACTGTGTGTCCAACGGAAGGACTGTGTGTCCAAAAATTTTGCGCTAAACGTCTTGTGTAGACGAAGGACGGACTGTGTGTCCAACGGAAGGACTGTGTGTCCAAAATTTAACGCTAACTGTCCTGTAAGGACAACGAAAGGACTGTGTGTCCAACGAAAGGACTGTGTGTCCAAAATTTTGTGCTGAAGGTCCTGTGTGGGCCGGCTAGGGAATAAACGGAGCTCCTGGGAAAATGTGTGTGTGTAACGCTTTTATGTCTCTCTGTCTGTGTCTGAGTGTGCCCTTTTTTCGACGGCTTCTGTGGGGTGTGCTCGCTTTGATTAATGCCTCATGATTGCTTTGTTTAATGCCTCGTTCTAAGACACAATAGTGACTCAGTTGACAAATAATTAGGTTTCTTTTCTGATTCTCCAAGCTTTTTCTGCTGATTAGATTCAGCGCTGGAGAATCCATAAAACGGGTTACTTGGGTGGGAGCTCTGGTTTGTGATTGAAATTGAGAACGTTGTGGCTAATCGTCATTCATAAACCTTAAAAAAAAACAACATGGGTGGGGCTCATTCACAAAATCTCACTAAAAAGTAAGACGGCACATTGATCAGGTCCAGAAAACTTTTCATAAAGTTTGGAAGTATGTGGAAAGTCAGGATCAGACATTAATCAAGTATTTGGATAAATGGGTTAAAGATTATGGATTTCATAGAAAGTTAAGCAGCCTCACAGTGCAGGACAGAGTAGAAGGAGGGGGGAGCAGCTTCACAGATCAGAGTGCGCGTGCCCGAGCCTGCAGACAGGCTGATGAGGACTCGCAGAAAGGAGGGGTGATTTCTCCGTTGTAAGCAGATATAACAGCTTTCTCTGCTCTCCGAATAATGATAGGATGTGTTTTACTGTGTTTTACTGTGTATTTTAGTGTGTATTTTAGTGTTTAGGACATGGACTAAGGTAGATGTTCAGAAAAAGCTATAGAAAGTATTATTCCTTACAAAGCAGTAGTGGATCATTTTGTGCAGGACACACCTCCCTCTTGTATAAACATGATCAGACTCGGATGGCTGGTGCAGCCTTCCCTTTTTTTAGTTCACTCTCCCCTGCTCGTAAACAGTTTGATTGCAGCCTTCTGACCCCATTTATCAGGTCCCTCCATCTCTGCTTGTAAATCAGGATTGACCCCTTTAAAAGCATTCCTGAGGATCTCTGGTTCCCTAACTTGCCTTACATTTTTTTTTAATGGACATGTCTGCTAATCTTTCTAAGTTTTGACTCTCAGGACAATAAGTGCGGTAAAACTAAACTCCAGCTGGCCCAAGCACAGGTTAAAATTTTCGGGACATTTAGTTTCTGTTTCTAGCACAATGATTTCTCTCCCTGGACCTCACCACCTTATCTGATCAGCCCCCCACCCTCACTCACTCGCTGTAAGCTGCAGCTGCTTGAGCGGCTGATAGTTGAAACAATGTCACCTGTGATTCTCTTGTGCGAATTCTCCAGAATCACATACAGTATGCTCTACTCCCTTCCGTCCAAGCATTACCATTAGTCAAACTGTTATCAGCCTGTTCATGCTGCTGTTGAAATGAGACGCAGTTCTTGTCTGTTTCACTTTCAAGGTGTTTTTTCACAATTTTTATTTTTTAATTCTTATTTATTTTATTTTTTCCTGATTTTTTCTACTCTCATGCCTGGCTCTACTGACACCATTGATGATTTACATGATTGTTTGAAGAAAGCTGTGAGAACAAAGGAAACATTGAGTCTGCCTCCAGCTCTCTCCTCCCCACAGACTCTGCATCCCGACCAGAAGGCCCCTGTCGGTGACCTGCTTTACCCTGAAGGCCATTCAACGGACTGATTGGTCACACCCGAGGTGGACAGGACCCTTCAAGGTTCTCCTCACCATGCGAACGTACACATTGCTGACTGACCCTCCTGGACTCACGTAAGCCACTGTAAATTGCTGAGAGCCTATGAGACTGACATTTTGAGACACATCCCTGGTTGTAGTCCAACTACGAAGCCGCCGCAGTGTGACTCTACTCCTGGCGAGGGGAGCTCCCTGGAGTGTTTCCTCTAGCGCTCCTCTCTTCCAGCTACAGTGAGCTTCGAACCAGCTAACATGGGTCCAGCTGTTGCTCGTGGTTTCATCTTGTACTTTTATTCCCTCTTCCTCTGCGAATCTCACTCACATCATCAGTGAGGTCAAAGAACTTAAATCACAAATTTCTTCTCAGATGACTGACGCCTACTGGTCTGGGTCCCCACTTTATTGGTTTACTTCTGGTGGAGTGTACTGATAAAACTAGTCACTCCGGTCCTCTGTGTGTTGTTTTTCTTTTTTTTCTTTTCGTCACCTGTTTGATTCCATGTGTCAAATGAATGATCGCTGTCAGGCCGACTCTATCAGCATTATGCCTACAATTAACCTAATTCGCATCCGCTCGTGGTTGAAACTGGTCTTTACAGATTTATTTTATTGTTTTTCTTTTGTTTGATTTGATTTTTTTTTTCTTTATTTCTTAATTTGTTTCTTGTTCTATGTAAATTTAATTAACGATTTTGTGCCGAGGTTTGGACTGGTGATGCATGCGTATCCTTACGGATGACTGCTGAAGGGCACAGAGTCGTTGATGAGTTTTGCCCTCCCTGACTGCTCAATGAATGTTTCA
>CM074505.1:11823466-11838608 GCA_037389245.1 Oryzias sinensis | reverse complement strand
AAACGCGTCGATGTCTGTGTGTTCCGACGCCAGGGAAAGGTTCGGTTGAAACACGTCGCAGGCTTTGTGCGCGACTTCGGGAAAAGTTCGGTTGAAACACGTCGATGTCTGTGTGTTCCGACGTTTGGGAATAAACGGAGCTCCGGGGAATTCATGTGTGTGTAACTTTTTTTTTATGTCTCTGTCTGTGTCTGACTGTGCTTTCTGCGACGGCTTCTGTGGGGTGTGCTCGCTTTGATTAATGCCTCATGATTGCTTTGTTTAATGCCTCGTTCTACGTGACAATACTGACTCAGTTGACAAATAATTAGGTTTTCTTTTCTGATTCTCCAAGCTTTTTCTGCTGATTAGATTCAGTGCTGGAGAATCCATAAAACGGGTTACTTGGGTGGGAACTCTGGTTTGTGATTGAAATTGAGAACGTTGTGGCTAATCGTCATTCATAAACCTTAAAAAAAAAAAAAAAAAAAAAAAAAAAAAGGGTTACATGGGTGGGGCTCATTCACAAAATCTCACTAAAAAGAAAAACGGCACATTGCTCAGGTCCAGAAAACTTTTCATAAAGTTTGGAAGTATGTGGAAAGTCAGGATCAGACATTAATCAAGTATTTGGATAAATGGATTAAAGATTATGGATTTCATAGAAAGTTAAGCATCCCCAGAGTGCAGGACAGAGCAGAAGCAGGGGGAGCAGCTTCACAGATCAGAGTGCGCGTGCCCGAGCCTGCAGACAGGCTGATGAGGACTCGCAGAAAGGAGGGGTGATTTCTCCGTTGTAAGCAGATATAACAGCTTTCTCTGCTCTCCGAATAATGATAGGATGTGTTTTACTGTGTTTTACTGTGTATTTTAGTGTGCATTTTAGTGTTTAGGACATGGACAAGGGTAGATGTTCAGAAAAAGCTATAGAAAGTATTATTCCTTACAAAGCAGTAGTGGATCATTTTGTGCAGGACACACCTCCCTCTTGTATAAACATGATCAGACTCGGATGGCTGGTGCAGCCTTCCCTTTTTTTAGTTCACTTTCCCCTGCTCGTAAACAGTTTGATTGCAGCCTTCTGACCCCATTTATCAGGTCCCTCCATCTCTGCTTGTAAATCAGGATTGACCCCTTTAAAAGCATTCCTGAGGATCTCTGGTTCACTAACTCGTCCTTACATTTTTTTAATGGACATGTCTGCTAATCTTTCTATGTTTTAACTCTCAGGGCAATAAGTGCAGTAAAACTAAACTCCAGCTGGCCCAAGCATAAGTTAAAATTTTTGGGACATTTAGTTTCTGTTTCTAGCAAAATTATTTCTCTCCCTGGATCTCACCACCTTATCTGATCAACCCCCACCCTCACTCACTTGCTGTCAGCTGCAGCTGTTTGCGGCTGATAGTTGAAACAATGTCACCTGTGATTCTCTTGTGCGAATTCTCCAGAATCACCTGCAGTATGCTCCACTCCCTTCCGTTCAAACATTACCATTAGTCAAACTGTTATCAGCCTGTTCATGCTGCTGTTGAAATGAGACGCAGTTCTTGTCTGTTTCACTTTCAAGGTGTTTTTCACAATTTTTATTTTTTAATTTTTATTTATTTTATTTTTTTCCTGATTTTTTCTACTTTCATGCCTGGCTCTACTGACACCATTGACGATTTACATGATTGTTTGAAGAAAGCTGTGAGAACAAAGGAACGCATTGAGTCTGCCTCCAGCTCTCTCCTCCCCACAGACTCTGCATCCCGACCAGAAGGCCCCTGTTGGTGACCTGCTTTACTCAAAGGCCATTTAACGGACTGATTGGTCACACCTGAGGTGGACAGGACCCTTCAAGGTTCTCCTCACCATGCCAACTGCAGTACACATTGCTGACTGACCCTCCAGGATTCACGTAAGCCACTGTAAATTGCTGAGAGCCTATGAGACTGACATTTTGAGACGCACCCCTGGTTGAAGTCCAACTACGGAGCCGCCACAGTGTGACACTACTCCTGGCGAGGAGCGCTTCCTGGTGTGTTTCCTCTAGCACTGCTCTCTTCCAGCTACAGTGAGCTTCGAACCAGCTAACATGGGTCCAGCTGTTCCTCGTGGTTTCATCTTGTACTTTTATTCCCTCTTCCTCTGGAGATCTCACTCACATCATCAGTGAGGTCAAGGCCCTTAAACCACAAATTTCTTCTCAGATGACTGACACCTACTGGTCTGGGTCCCCACTTCTGGTGGAGTGTACTGATAAAACTAGTCACTCCGGTCCTCTGTGTGTTGTTTTTCTTTTTTTTCTTTTCGACACCTGTTTGATTCCATGTGTCAAATGAATGATCGCTGTCAGGTCAACTCTATCAGCATTATGCCTACAATTAACCTAATTCGCATCCGCTCGTGGTTGAAACTGGTCTTTATGGATTTATTTTATTGTTTTTCTTTTGTTTGATTTGATTTTTTAATTTTCTTTATTTCTTAATTTGTTTCTTGTTCTATGTAACTTTAATTAACGCTTTTGTGCCGAGGTTTGGACTGGTGATGCATGCGTATCCTTACGGATGACTGCTGAAGGGCACAGAGCCGTTGATGAGTTTTGCCCTCCCTGACTGCTCAATGAAAGTTTCACACAGATGGTATAAGTTTAGCCCTGGAGGTTTTCGCATCAACACTCATGTATCACCTACCACCTCTGATGTGCTTATTTATTCATGTTGATTTTATGTTTTCTTTTGAATTTACCTGTACCTCTACACTTGTTTTCGATGCAGAGCCAATATGCTGCCTACACTGAAAATCTTTGTGAAATGGTATATGGTTGCTGATGAGAAGTGTTCTGCTGACTTTACACATATAATTTTGATATGACAAACAGGGCGGTATGTTAGGAATAGTTAGAAACTGCCTTTAACTTTTATTACACTAATGGTTTAAACTTAATTCACTGAGCATGTATTGTCATCTCAAAATTATATTACATTTGAAGAAAGCACAGCCAAACTATTGTTCTAACAGTTTGTTCTCATCCTCCCTTTTCCTGTGCATGTGTTTTCAGCTGAGCAGGCCTCAGACTTATCTTCACTTTAGCCTTGGAGCTTCTCTCCAGCAGTAAACTGTGGGCGTTATTTTCACACGAGGTCCATCGGATGATCTTCTGAATATGCAAATGTAGGGTTTTTATACCAAAGCCCATCCCTGAGCTCGTTGGTTCGGACTTTGAATGCACCATGTTCATCTGTCTGTCCCCTTCATGTTTGTGCGAAGTAAAACCTCCACAAAAGCTAAGTAACTGTCTCTGAGTCATTATTCATTATTTCTGTGTTGGAAACTGAAAAGGGAAACGAACCAACCTAATTAATATTTTATTAAATACAGTCCTTTCTAGAAAATCCAGTTTCCTCACAAGTATGAACCCTCGCGGACCTTGAGATCCTCTGGCACTGCTCTGTTAACCATTCTAACTGTAAAAACCAAAACCTACGGAGAAGCTGCGTTTCAGCACAATGGCCCCCGTTTAGGGGACAGTCTGCCAGAGAACCTGAGAGCCGCAGAGCATTAATGCTTTTAAGAAAATGTTAAAGACCTATCTTTTTAACCTGGCTTTTAGCTCATTTTTTTACAACATTTATTTATTTAGTTATTTATTTATATTTATTTATTTATTTACCCATTTGATCTTGTTTTATGAACCAGATTTTTAACGCGTTATTTTATTTTACCTTATTTTAATGTTTTATTGTTTTTATCAATATTTTTACTTTTTCATTCTCATTTTTATTTTCATTTTTATTTCCGGTGCTTCCTCAGCTGGGACCTCTCCGTCTGGGTCGGCTGCTGTTCAGCCACTGCGGCTCTGGATGGGAACCTGCATCACCACTTAGCTGTGGTGAAGCGGTCCCCGCCTGTGATGCTGCATATGGCTTGTTATTTGGCTGTTCACAGAGGGGGAGGTTCCGATTATCAGCGTTTCCAACATCTTGTTCTTGTGCTCAGCCTATTTCTCATTGTCTTTCCCCATCAGTTGGGGTGGGAGGTGTGAAAGGAGTGAGGGGGTTATCTACGAGGAGGGGGGCCCTATTTTTTAATTTTTGTGCTTGTTTATTTCAATCTTCATGCTTGTTTTTGTATTTTGTTGTGTTTTAATGTAAAGTTGTTGGAATAATGTATATAGGTTATCTCATATTTGCTTATTTTATGCATCACCTTGCTATATATATATAGGTGTTTTAATCATGTTTGCAGAAGTGTCTGTGTGTGTTCAAATCTGTTTCACAGGAAGGTGGAGGTGACACCCTTGGGAGAAAATGTTTATGTTTGCGTCTTTTCAGCATTCTCCTGAGAACCTGTGTTAGCTATGTCTAAAATGAATCGAAGGACGCTCTGTGTTAGTTTATCTGTGAGAAACGGCTTTGCAGGTCCAGAGATGATTTGAGAAGACTGTGGAAGGATGGACATGTTGTAATAAATGCTTTCGGATAGCGCTGCAGCTGTGTTTTTATCTGTTTCCCCTCCTTAGAGCTCAGCGCATGTGTAACTTAGGGACAACCCAAATCAACTTATTAAAAGAGGAGGCAGCAGAATTTGCGCCAGAGTGGAGAGAGATAGTTTACTGGGTAGATCTCTGTCTGCTCTCCTCGTAAAGGTACCTTTGTCTGTTGGTCTTTCTTTCCTTTTTGAATTGTTATGATGTTGCAGGTTGTTTTAACCCAACAAAAGTACTTTGTGTTATATTTTTATATGAAAAGTGCTTCATAAATAAAGTTTTGATTTGATTTGATTTGATTTTAAAGTGTGGTGAAAGGTATCAAATTTATAGCATTGCCATAAGGACGGTGAGGTGGTAGTGCGCTAGCTTTGACTTTACATAAAACTGATTTCAGGTCGTGGTAACATGAAGAGATTTTAGAAAGGTCTACTTCACTGTTTTTTTCATGGGCGGAAACAAATACTGTGGGAATGGCTGACGGAAGACAGTTGGCTAAACAGTAAGGGTTCCAATTTATAATACTACTGTTGCAGTGTGTGTGTGCTGAGCGGGGTGCGAGCCACGAGAGAGAAGGGGAGGGGCGAGTGCAGGTGCAGATGGGGGGAGGGGGGGTGAGCACGGAGCGGAGGTGTGTGCGTGGGATATATTGTGTGTTCGGAGGACGGAGCACTGAGTTTAATAAAGAGAATGTGTTGTTCCCAGAATAACTGTTTTGGGAGTCATTCTTAATCCGCTCTGGAGGTTGAGGGTTTCGAACAGGAAGTGAACCCCAAAGGCGAATTCCCTTCGGCCCTGGAGGAAATCTCTCCTGCGCTTCTGACCACGGTCGGAAAGACGAGAGAAAAAAAAAGGAGAAGTCATCACGCAGCGAAAGGTTCAACACTGGCGACCACGAAGGGACCCTCAATTGTTAACAGAGCGGTGAGCATTAAGAATCAAGACAATAAAAAAAAAAACAAAAAAAAAAAGAATCAAGACAATAAAACAAGAGGATCATAAACTTTTGAAACAAAGTGACTGTAGCAGAACTTTTATTACGGTACACAACGACTTAAGATGGCGGCCGCTCGCAAGCCCCATGATGCCGATGGGCATAATAAAACTACGTATTCCAGTCCAGTCCATTTATGTCACTAACCAATGTTCAAGAGAACGAACATGGGACATTGAATACCTATAAAAGCAAGGCTCAGGCTAGATGTGAACATTATAACCCCTTTCGCTGTGATGAAAGCTGCTCTGCTAATGCTAGCTCACTGGCTAAGGGAGGAGAACTGTTTTCACCGCCACACAGCCCCGCTCATTCTGCCAGCACAAACCCCTTTGTGGAGGCTAACCGTCAAACTTATAGCCCTGGTGAGGGTCTGGGTGCTTGGCAATCAGCTCCGATGACATTTAAAGAACAGTATCCGACTTCAAACCCATTTTCCTCCTGTCACAGGGGAAAGTTTGTGCATAGCACACCAGCCCAGCCTAAACTGACTACATGCACACTCCCCATGCAACATCTTCACCTCCGCCCACATGAAACCATTGAATATGGACATTTATCAGAGAGCCGCTTCTTGTCTGGGGTGAAACCTTCTCCTTCAGACAGCGAGGAGGATTCGGATTCAAGAGAGAAAGTTCCTACACTGCGCCCAGACACTTATGATGGCAGCACACCTTGGAGAGAGTTTTTGCACCATTTCGAAACCTGCGCAGAGGCTAATCACTGGTCTGAAAAGACAATGGCAGCCCAGCTAAAGTTCTGCCTGATTGGAGCAGCAGGAGCCATCATCCACCGAAACCCCCGCTCAGCCAGGTGGGATTATCGCCGCCTGCTGGACGAACTGGAAACTGCTTATGGACCTTCTTCAGATCATGCTGCAGCGGCAGCAGTGGAACTGAGGCAGAGAGTTCGCAGGATTGATGAGCCTCTTCACATGTTCAGGGATGACATTTATGGGAAAGTAGCTGTAGCTTATGGTGACCAATCAGAGGCCGAGCAAGATGCTAATGCTGTGGAAGTTTTCACCAATGGTCTGGGTGATGCCAAAATAATCCAGAAACTGTTAGAAAAACGGCCACTCACCTTAGCTAGAGCTTATGAGATAGTTCATCGCCATGAGATAACAAAAAGGGCTGCTTCCTATGTGACAAGCGTAATGCAGCAAGGGGCTCGTAACCTCCCTGAATGTAGAGCCCACACCGCTATCGTCAGGGAGAAAAGTGAGACTGTGGCTGCTCCATTTTCACCTCCACCAAACTCCTCACCTACTCCATGTTTTCCCTTTACACCTACTGGCACACCAAGGCAGCGCAACAACTTTAAAAAGGGAGATGTCCGCTGTCATAATTGTGGTGGGTGGGGCCACATAAAACGTCAGTGCTCGTCCTCTCCAAGAAAGACTAATACAGTCACGCCAAGTGCTCCAGGTGAACGGTCAAAACCTGTTGTCCACCTTAATACCCAAGGTGGGGAAATGGCTATTCGCATGAGCATCTATGGACTGGAGGTGTGCGCAGTTTTGGACAGTGGAGCTTGGAGAAGCGTGTTACCTTTACACCATTTTAACACCATTCACCCCAATGTGAGCCCTCCACTGACTCCATCTGTTGTTGAAACTTTACTTGGGGTGGGGCCTGGGGACGTGCCAGTGCTCGGTGAGACCCAGCTTCCTGTCAACATCAACCGCCTTCAAGTGGAAGTAAACTTCCTGGTTGCAGACATAGCTGGCACTGAGGTATTGCTGGGTCACCCCTTCCTCACTCAAGCTGAAGCCCGCCTTGACTTTGGTAAGCACCGTATTGTTTTGTTTGGTGAGGAGGTTCCTTACTTCCAACAAGAGGCTGTTTCAAGATCATATGCTGCAAGGGTAGCCCGAACTGTAGTGATAGAGCCTGGCCAGGAGTATTTGGTCAAGGGGACTGTAAAGTTTGGAGACGTTGAAAGGGGAGTCATGATGCTCAGCCCCACCAAAGGTTTTGTGGAAAAGCATAAAGTTCTTCTCGCTAGGGTCCTGGTTGATGCCCCGTCCACCAAAGTTGTGCCACTGCGCCTCTTTAACCCTGGCAACAAACCTGTAACTATTAAAGGAGGTGCCATTGCAGGCCTTCTCCAGCCAGCGGAGGTTGTTCCTCCGTCCAGTGACCTCGCAGCTTCTGAAGTCAACCTGCCCACCACTCCTTGTTTGGAAGTGCCTGCAGTCCCAGAATATCTCCAGGAGCTTTATGCCCAAAGTTCCCTCCATCTTGATGACAGTGAAAAAGTCCAGCTAACAGACTTGTTATGTGCATATGGAAGTGTTTTTTCCAGGGGGCCAGATGACTTGGGCCTCACCAGCCTTGTTCAGCATGACATCATGACACGGCCTGGTGCTCCAGTGAAGCAACCTCCTCGTCGGATGGCTGGTGAGAAACAACAGTGTGCAGACCAGCAGATCAGTGAGAGTATACAAAGTGGTCTGGCCTCCCGCAGCCACAGCAGCTGGGCATCCCAAATAGTAATGGTTCGTAAGAAAGATGGAAGTTATCGTTTGTGTTTTGATTACAGGGCACTCAACGACCGCACCATCAAAGACGCATACCCACTGCCACGTATCCAAGACACCCTGGACACGCTGCTGCGAAGTGGTTCAGCACCCTGGACCTCGCCTCAGGATACTGGCAAGTTGAACTCTCACCACGAGCCCGCCGTGCCACTGCCTTTTGCACTCGAAATGGTCTTTTTGAGTTGAATGTAATGCCTTTTGGGTTGTGCAATGCACCCGCAACATTCCAGCGTTTAATGGGACGTGTCCTGGCTGGCATGCAGTGGGAGACCTGTCTAGTTTATCTCGATGATGTCATTGTGCTAGCAAAGGATGTCCCTGAGATGCTGCAGAGGCTAGGTCAGGTGTTTCACAGACTCAAGCAAGCAAACCTAAAGCTCAAACCCTCCAAATGCAGCCTTTTCCGCCATCAAGTGGCCTACCTTGGTCATATTGTGTCGGAGCATGGTGTGGCCACCGACCCAGACAAGGTCTGTAAGGTGCAGGCGTGGCCTACTCCTAAATCCATTCATGATGTGAGACGTTTTATTGGCCTTGCCTCGTACTATGGCAGATTTGTGAAGGATTTTGCTGCTATTGCTGAGCCATTACACAATCTGACAAAGAAGAATGCATGTTTTCACTGGCAGGCTGAGCACCAAGCTTCTTTTGAAACACTCAAACACCGATTGACCACTGCTCCTGTCTTGGGTTACCCTCTAGATAATGGTGAGATGATCCTCGATACGGATGCCAGCGACACCGGCCTCGGGGCAATCCTTTCTCAAGTCCAAGATGGTGCTGAACGTGTGTTGGCCTATGGTAGCCGCAAACTAGCCAAAACCGAACAGAACTACTGCACCACCAGAAGGGAGCTACTGGCAATTGTGGAGTTCACGTCACATTTCCAGCAGTACCTCCTTGGGCGGCCGTTCAAAGTACTTACTGACCACAGCAGTCTACGTTGGCTAACACGGATGAAAGAACCAGAAGGTCAGCTAGCCCGGTGGTTGGAGAAGCTAGCCGAGTATGACTTTGAGATCATTCATCGGCCGGGTCACTTGCACACTAATGCCGAGAGTCTCTCCCGTTGACCCTGCCGTCAGTCTTGCCCTTGTAATCTGCAGGACTGCTCCCCCCAGCCTGGAATGATGAACCATAAGGCGATTCAGTGTGACATAGACTCCGACTCCAGATCCCTGTCGTTGAGTCTGGTGGGGGTAGAGAGAGGTTCAGAAACCACCCCAACTGTGAGTCCGGTGGGGTTAAGTGGAAACGAAAAGTCAATAACAGACACTGTGAAACAGAAAGCAACAATCTATGCTGCAATTACCAGTGAAACCACACTGTTTCATGGCTGGACCATGAAAGAGCTTCGTGAAGCCCAAGCCGCTGATCCAGATATCGCCCCGATTCGAGCATGGTTGGAGGCCAACAATGAGCGCCCGTCTTTGACTGCAGTTTCCCCACACAGCCCAGCCACTAAAACTTATTGTAGCCAGTGGAAAAGATTGTATTTCAAGGAGGGAATCTTAGTCCAACATTTTTACTGTCTGAATGACACCCAGTTCTATCCACAGATAGTCCTGCCACGCAAGCTGCAGCCTGATGTCACGCGGCAGATGCATGAGGGGCCAGTTGGGGGACATTTTGGCATTGAACGTACCGTGGCGAGGTTGCAAAGCAGGTACTACTGGTGCCATATGAGAGAGGATGTGGCTCTGTGGTGCCGGACCTGTACCAGCTGTGCCTGTAGGGCTAGACCCCAGAAGACGCCACAAGCTCCCATGGGAACTGTCAGGGTGGGAGCTCCTATGGAACGCATTGCACTAGACATTATGGGACCACTAAACGAGACTGATCGGAAAAATCGATATGTCCTCGTCATCCAAGAATATTTTACAAAATGGACTGAAGCTTTTCCTATTCCTGATGAAAAAGCAGTCACGGTGGCTCAAGTGGTTGCCTCGGAATGGGTGTGTCGCTATGGGATGCCGTATTCCATGCATAGTGACCAAGGACATAATTTTGAATCTGAAGTTTTTCAAGAAATGTGCCATTTGTTTGGCATAGACAAAACTCATACAACACCATTCAGACCCCAGTCTGATGGCCAAGTTGAAAGGTTTAATGCAACCCTTCAACAGATCCTAGCCTCAACAGCCGAACGTTGCCACTGGGATTGGAATTTGATGGTTCCATATGCAGTCATGGCATACAGGGCAACCAAGCACTGTGCAACAGGTTTCACACCAAACTTCATGATGTTTGGACGTGAAATAAGTGAACCATTAGACCTGGTTGCTGGTCTGCCCCCGGACTCTGACAATGTACCCTCGGCCCTGGAGTATGTGCAACAAATGCGCCAGCGGCTGGAACTGGCTCATCAAATCACTCGAGAGGCTCTGGGTGAGTCAGTCACGCGTGCAAAAAACCATTATGACAAAAATGCCTGCCACACACAATACAAAGTTGGAGATGCGGTGTGGTACCTCATAAAAGGGGCATGGCGAGTCCAGAACAAAGTCAAAAAGTTCCTTTTTGGACCTTTCTTCATTCTCGGACAACTGGATGATCTGGTCTACAGGATTCAGAAGAACCCCAGATCCAAAGCAAAAGTTGTTCATCATGACCAGCTGAAGCACTATCGCAGTCGTGAACCCCTGAACGCTTCGTGGGTTCAGAGTCAGGTGCAACACTGGTCACCTGAAGAGGTTTCCCCACCAGCTGTGGAAGGAGATCCAGAGGAACAGGACCTCGGCCTGCACGATCTCTTTTCTGCTGTAACCGCCAATGACTCCAGCTGCTCCCAATCAAAGTTTCTGGCTACAGCTGATCCCATGGTGGTCAGGTCTCTTCCATCCCCTCTTTCCCATGTGAAACGTGATCATGGTGGGGGTGGGATTGGGGAGTCACCCAGATTAAGCCTTCAGGAACAGCGACCGAAACGTCAGCGCAGGAGTCCTGACTGGTATGGTGACTGGATGACCGAATGGGCAACATCCTGCAGTTGTGCTGATACTACAGACTTTATAGTTACCATTTGTTCTTGGGACTTCAGTACAGTTCTAAGTTGTATTTGTCCATTAAGGTACCACATTATTCTTGAATTGAAAAAAAGAAAAGTAATAATATCAGTGCTTCCCCTATTCATGCCTGTGCAGTTTTTTACTGTTAATTTTGCATAAGGTTGACAGGCAATCTCATGTTCTAGTTTAGTAATGTTTTTGTTTACAAGGGACACTATTGCCTCAATTGTTTTAAATCCTACAAATATGGGGATTGTGTGCCAGTTGTCAAACTCTGCTGGATTGGAATTGTTCATTGCCATCCAGGGTGGGGGCATTGTAGCAGTGTGTGTGTGCTGAGCGGGGTGCGAGCCACGAGAGAGAAGGGGAGGGGCGAGTGCAGGTGCAGATGGGGGTGTGTGAGCACGGAGCGGAGGTGTGTGCGTGGGATATATTGTGTGTTCGGAGGACGGAGCTCTGAGTTTAATAAAGAGAAGGTGTTGTTCCCAGAATAACTGTTTTGGGAGTCATTCTTAATCCACTCTGGAGGTTGAGGGTTTCGAACGGGAAGTGAACCCCGAAGGAGAATTCCCTTCGGCCTTAGAGGAAATCTCCCCTGCGCTTCTGACCACGGTCGGAAAGACGAGAGAAAAGAAAGGAGAAGTCATCGCGCAGCGAAAGGTTCAACACTACACTGTGACCAGTTGAACTGAGGATTATGTTGTTTTAACCAAGAGAACCCCAAAACTATGGGGTATGGGTAGATTGGGTAATAAGAAGTTGGTTAGACCCTCTGTGGTTACCTGACGAGATGAGAAGTAGTGGTATAATCTTATGAAATGATCATAAGATAAGTGCAAGATGGGATTTGATAAATCGAATGCTTGAGGCCATTGTAGTGCTTTCTTTCTAAGGGAGTTCATAATTAGCGTGATTTTACTATGATCGGTCTGGTAGTACCTGGGTGCTTGCTGGAAGATTAGCTAACATTGCAACAAAAACCCACCACAGGCTTCGGTGTCACCTAGAAATGGGTCCGGTTGCAGACGAAGTTTTCTGGTGGGTCGGCTGAAGTGAAGTGGAGCTGTTGCTGGAATCTGAGAAGAAACGGGAACTGTGGAGTAAAGACATGGATTGGTTATATTATTTAGTGTTCGTGAAATAACATGGATCCGAGAGAGTAGATCTTCCTGAAGAGTAGTAATCCTAGAGATGGCGTTGGAGTGAAGTTCCAGAAAAACTCCTTCTTGTGAAAGGGTGAGGCGGAGCCCTTCCGGGTCAGCTGGGTCAGGATTATGGCCAGTTCGTTTTGTCATGGCTAGCGAGACAAAACAGACCCAGATGCTGGAACCCGGAAGGAGACACAGATAAGGTAGGCAGGCAGGTGATGAGGTAAGTGGTCGCAGCTGTGTCGCATCAGGACCCAAGCAGAGAGCTGAGGGGGAGGAGACTGACAGAGGCACCATGACGGAAAAGCCTTTAAAGATATATTTACTTACATAACGAAAAGCAATTTTGACAAATTTATGAACAAACCAAAAGCCATTCTATCACCAATAAAAAGTCAATGGTCTAGAAAAGGAAGAAAAGATGAAGAGGAAAGGCTTCTTTAATGCTAGAAGTTGTTACCTACAAATTAAAAGCATGACCTAAATATTTGTTTGGAAAAGCATGGCTAAAGGAGCTAACATTAAGGCTGTAACAATAAAGGCTGCAGATTACTTATGTTTTCATTGTACAGACAAATATTATTGTCGGAGCAATCAAAAACTTTTGTTGCGAGACACAAAAGGTACATTCAAATAAAGTAATAATTGTATCTACTCCTTTTTTGGAATCTAACTGGATGACAAAGAATCTGCACGTTTCACATTTAAGTTTTAATCTGAGTTAAAATAGTTTTGTTGACAAAGCAAAGAGATTCACATCAAACACGTGTTGTAGGTATTTGTATCGTGACGACGTGTCGTTAGTTCACCTGTGCACTCCTGATAAGCAATACAAATAAATGTGGCACCACAGGAACATTCTTTACAGATGATCCGGGCAGAGTGAGTCTTTAATCCTTGTTGTCAGTTTCTGGAACTGACTGGCACGGCTAAAAAGATCGTGAAAAAAAGGGGTGGAAACAACGCTTTACTGCAAACAGATTCATTTGAGCCATTTACAAGGTGATTTTTAAGACGATGCAGGTAGGAGAATAAAGGGATCTGGAACAAAAAGTAAATGTGTAACAAACTATCCTCCACTCTGAGAGGGGAACGTCACAACGTCGTTCTACGGCAGGGGCATTGAATATCCTGTCAATCTCTGCACAATAATATTAACAACAAAAACACAAATAGCCGCTTGTTGGTGCAGCCGTGTATTCTGCGAATGCATGAACTTTTTTCAATCACCCCTCACATTCATCATTCAATGTACAAAAGCCCGATTTCCCAAAGTCCATAATATTCACAAAACTAAAGTGTAATCCCGCAACCTCGCAGTCTGATAAGAAAAGAAAAATGTTCGACAGTCTCATGCTTTAGGTGGGAGGCCACCCCGCCTCACTCGTCGGGACCCATTTCACCTGTAAAGAGCCAGCCGCTGATCCTCGTACCGGAACGATCCGAGCCTCTTGGGAACAATACTCCCCCAGGAATTGAAATGTCTGGGGTAATCCAAATCGTAGCCAGAAAAGTATTCCACAGTACGAGCCTCGCTTGCTCCTCCGCCTCCTGGTCTGCCGTCAGCTGTCCTCCTTTCGCGCACCCGCGTCATTTAAAAAAAAAAATAGGTGTGTCACCCTGTCACCTGGCTGTCATTTGTCAGCTGGTTCCGTTCATCCAATGGGATGACGACAGACAAAACATGACCACAAATGTCCACTTGAATCACAACCTATTAAATAAATTCACATGTTTTTCAAGCTTGCTGTCATGGATAGAAACAGTTTTTAGTATTTAGGTGGTAACCATTACATCCCCCCCCCCCCCCCCAGCCAGCGGCTTATCGGGACCATAACAGGGTTTCAGGTTCACCACGTTCACCGTATCTTGTTTTACCTTGCCAGTCAACCATTTAACTTGGTAATGGACGGGTCCCAATTTCTTCTTTACCCTCACAGGCCCTTCCCGTTTGGGTGCTAATTTGGCAGAGAATTTTGTGGAGGCTTTAGACAGTGGGTGTGACCTAATCCAGACCAGATCCCCGACCACAAACTGTACATCTTTGCGGCGGGTATTGTAGTACCTGGCTTGTCTAGACCTGGCAACCCAACGTGACTTTCCACCTCTTTAATGAGTTGTGCATGTGTGTGTAGTGTGTTGTATGCAGGTGTGTCAGGAGTGGGTGTCTGGCGAATAAGACGTTCTAAGGGTCCCGCTATACTGCGTCCAAGAGCCAACACGGCAGGGGTCACACCAGTGGTTTCGTGCACTGCAGTGTTGATGGCGTGATGGAATTCAGGCAGCCACCGGTCCCAGTCTTGATGATGGTCTTCCACATAAGCCGCCAGCATGGTCTTCAACGTCCTGTTCACACGTTCTGTTTGGTTCGTTTGTGGGTGAAATGCGGTGGTGAGTTTCTGAGTAACTCCCCAAGAGGAACATAACTGATTCAAGAGCTGACTGGTGAACTGAAGCCCACGGTCAGAAACTAGGTATGCCGGGACACCCCAGTGGGTGAAGATTTTATCCTTAAGGATGCGGCATACTTTTGGTGTCTTGGCATCCCTAAGAGGAAACAGTTCCACCCATTTGCTTTAATAGTCCACAACCACCATCAGTACTGAGTTCTGGGATTTGCTGGATGGAAAAGGTCCCATAAAATCCACACCAATCATTTCACCAGGTATCTTGACATCAGTTGATTGGAGCAAACCAGCAGGCTTTTCATTGGATGACTTGTATTGTTGGCACTTCTGGCAACATCACACATGAGTCCAAACATCCTTTCTTATGTCTGGCCACCAGGCCACATCCAGGACTTTGAGGAGTGTCTTCATGCTACCCAAATGACCTCCAAAAGGACTGTTATGGTAGTATGTGAGGAATTCAGGAATGAGGACTGTTGGAACAACCATCTGGTAATTGTATCCACTATATTTGGATGGCACACAGCGGTAAAGCACACCCTGCCGGAGCTTATAGTAAATACGACCATGGGTTGGTTCTCTGATGGCGAGG